>CM034359.1:31360722-31663226 GCA_019925275.1 Mytilus edulis
AATTTCGGTTGTTTCCTGTAATTAGTTAATACTTCAGTTTTATCATATATCTTTTGTATAGTCATTTTATAAGATTTACTGTTTGCAAAAGTAAAAATTATTCTAAATAATAGGGATGTTCTGGTACCTAACAGAAAACCCTGGCCGTTTTTAGCACAACTTTTTTTTTAACTTTGGTCCTCAATGCGGTTTAATTATGTACTTGTTTCGGCTTTCAAACTTTTGTATCTGGGCGTCACTAGAAAGTCTTGTGTGGACAAAATGCACTTCTGGCGTATTAACATTTTAAACTTGTTGCCTTTTGTTAGCTATTATTCGCGTGTTTCTTTGTCAATTTTGTTCTCCTTTTTACTTATATTGTAGTCCTGTAATATTATGGTGTCATTTTAATGTTATATTTCGTATGGACATAAAAGAGTGAGGTTTGGCATGCCACAAAACCAGGTACAACCCACCATTTTTTCTTTTAAAAATGTCCTGTACCAAGTCAGGAATATGGCCATTCTTATATTATAGTTCGTTTCTGTGTGTGTTACATTTTAACGTTGTGTTTCCTTTGTGTCGTTTGTTTTCTCTTAATTTTTACCATTACCTTAAGACGTGTCACAGTACTATCCCAAATTCATGTTTGATTTTGATGTTATATTTGTTTTTCTCATGCTTAGTCCGTTTCTGTGTGTGTTACATTTTAATGTTGCGTCGTTGTTCTCCTCTCATATTTAATGCGTTTCCCTCAGTTTAAGTTTGTTACCCCGATTTTGTTTTTTGTCCATGGATTTATGAGTTTCAAACAGCGGTATACTACTGTTGCCTTTATTTACTTTACACTTTGATAAGGTTGAATTTTCCTTAGAATCCGATATTTTGTTATTTAATATGTATAATATAATTGCTTTCTCGTTACTCCGGAAAAGGCATCTTTTAAGTTTGTCATGTTTGTATAATTGAACAGTAAATACCACCCTGAAATATTCAACACTATTGTGGGATAATGCTTAATTAAGTGCAATGTTCTGATTTACTTTGAATTATTTGATATACTGATATTTGGTGTTTGGTGTTCTTTCAATTTGTATACAACACGTTTTAATTGTTAGAAAGTGTTTCTTTTTATCTCATGTACCTAAAGGATTTGCTTATAAAAAAGAAGATGTGGTATGATTGCCAATGAGACAACTATCCACAAAAGACCAAAATAAAACAGACATTAACAACTATTGGTCACCGCACGGCCTTCAACAATGAGCAAATCCATGTGTAAGTAACAATCAGTTGTCATCGTTTATCATATCATTTATTTTTACTATCAAACACTTCAACGTTTTGTTTGTGCAAGAAATTTTTATATAACCAAGTACAAAACAATTGATTGAACCATTTCCTCTTATCTATAAATTATTGTTTGTTTCCGCAACAAGCTATAACCATATATGATCGTATCTGTACACGATCAAGTAGGAAATCGAAACTCTCTGTTCAACTGTGTACCATGTGAAAAAATGTAGGCGAAATACTACTTCCTCTATTTCTATTTTAGACGAAAGTATAGATGCAGTGTTATGTAATTTTATTGTCGAATTCAACTATGAAGAATTTAAAACAAGATTTAAAAGTATAGCGTTAAACTATCGTTAAAATGTCATTATTTCAATTGTTCAACGCCACCACTGTCTAGTGTCACGACAAGAAAATCTATAAAAAGAAAACGACACAAACATAATATGTACAGAATATTCATGTGATATCAGTATATTTAGAATTTATATTACTGTAAAACACCGTAAAGTAAGACTACGTAACATGTAAAAGATGTGCTATACTTTTATAGTGTCTTATTGACTAACGATTTTCAACGGTTCTCTTGAAGGCGACAATTAGGGCAAAACAACATATGTTTTGTCTAGTAGATGTAGTGTAGACCTAACAGATCTCAGTTGACTAGATAAATTACCGATGACAAGTTAGCAACTGAACATATATTATTCACCATAATACGATAAAGAGAAAACCTAATGTTGCACAGACATGTTAAGTTGTACTTGCACAATTAAAGTTGTCGTAAGTAACGGGTGTAGATTATGTAGATGGTAAATATGTGTCACATTGGCAATCATGCCACATCTGATCAACTGCAAATCAACAGATGTAATATGACGGGTAAATTTAATACACAGGGGGAAACCTAGCATTTAGTTGCAACTGAAGTTGTATTATTTTGATGGATCTAGTATTAATACAAGAATGTATGCAACAGATTTTATATAGTGCACACAACCTGTGATCTATAACATATTTCAACAAGACGGCACAAATCAAAACACTATAAAGCCAAAAATCCAATTGTTATCCGGCAATAAAATAGAAAAAAACACCCAATTATTATTGAGCAACAAGCTGGAAAAAAAGTTTACTCGAAATAGCTCGAATAGTCTAGAATCGTCATATATTAATGATAATTATTTAACATGCATCTCCTATCAATTGGGTGTAATGATGGAACAGAAACATGAGAAAGGATAGAGTTTTTCTTTTGAAAAAAAAATCACAATACGAACTAATGAAATATTTTTAATCTTTCATTCATCGGTACTACGAAGGCTTTATTAACGTCATTAACGCCTGTTATTATCAATCATTCATAATTTATCTGTAACAATAATACAACTATTGAGACACGCCAACAATATCACATAGTTTGACGTTTCAATTATAGTTAGACTTGACATGTCTATTTTTTTTTATATTCGAATGTCATATTGATAGATAGATTATGGAGAGAACCTAGTGATTTCTGATCATGCGCACTCTCACTATCAGATTGATAACAGTTATACTGTGACATTTACAAAACACTTCTATTATACCGCATCAATTTCTTTTTTCTTAAGAATAATCACATCTTTAATGTAGATTGATGGTTTACCACAATCTTGGTTTTCACAATCACAGTAATCGAGACTGTTTATTTTATAAAAAAATCTTGGTGACAGATTGTTTTATCCAATATTTTATACACATATTATTTTTTGTTGTTTTCAAATGAGCTATTGAAGGGGAGATAACTCTTTTAGTAAAACAATTATACTGGACATATAGGGATTTTTTTTATTTCTACTTGTAGCAAAAAACAAGTTCGGTAAATCCATTTTTTCCTTTTATGTTCTTAAAACATACAATAGAACCTATATTCTCACAATTTATTTCAATATTCTATCTCATAGATTTTTTTTTATGCAAACACATGTGTTTTTTCATGAACAATCTAACCAAATTTAGGCAATTTAAACGACTCATAGCTTGAAAAATAGCACGGTGACCCATATTTGTTATTCAGAAAAAAAGCATAGTAAAGTCTTCATTTTGGCAAATTATAAAAAAAAATCTGTCTCAAAAAGTCTATACTTATGATCAACATGTACCTTAATCGGTTTCCAAAATCAATTACGTGTCAAAAGGACATATGTTTTACTATACATAAAGCTAATGAATTGTCATTCTATTGCTTCTTTGATCTTATCCCAAAACAACTCATTGCCTTGTTCATCATTTGGGTATTCAATGTAGGAATGCTTTTGAATAAGTTCTAACATAACCAAAGATAAATCCTTTGCTGGAATCTTCTCATAGAACACTAAAAATAATATATGTTCTCCCTTTCTGTGATAAATATTTTCCATCCTAGCCATATTGAATTCAAAATTACAATAATATGAGTCTAAAAATGATCTTGTAATTATACAAATCGTTTTCTTACTGTCATGAATGGCACTTGTAATGTTCACGGTAATTTCCTCTCCCGGTATAAAGTCTCTCTGATGAATACAAAGCTTTAGGTTTCTTTCCCGTTCAAGTTTTGGAATGCACTCTTTAACTATGAAATTTTGTTCATTGTCAGAATACGATATAAAGGCATCATATCTATATTGGCCTTCAGTACCCGGGGGTTTATGTCGATACCATTTGGTCTTAGTCATATAATACATATATCGAAGCTTCCAACGATATCGATAAATTAAACCAGCAACAACGGTTACAATGGCCAAACACAAAACCAGCGATATACAAATTACTAAAATCGTGTAGTCTCTGCATCCTTCAATAACTTGTTCAATATTTTGAACAAAATTTCCATTTACAACTTTTCCGCTATCGAGTTTACACGTGTAACTATGAATGTTATGAAAAACAGTTACATGGTTAAGCATCCATCTGAGATATACTGTTTCTTTACATACACATTCAAAAAGGTTATTTGATAAATCTACTTTGAATGCTGACTTCATTGAGAAGTTGCTAATTGCTTCCTTAGCTTGCATATTCGATATGCTTGTTATATTATTGTTGGATAAATCAAGCATTTCAAGCTTCGTTAGTTGAGAAATGTCAAATGCAATGTCTGATAAGAAGTTGTTACTTAAATTAATAATTCTTAGTTTAAGTTGGTTATTAAACATGACCATTTAAGTGTATGCATTTGATTAAAAGATAGATCCACTGTTTCAAGTAAGTAGCTGGTATCGTTTTCGAACATTGGGGCATATGATTCAGATGCTAAAAAATTACCAAGTAGATTATACTGCATATTAATTTTTTTTAAAGTCGGCATATCAAAGCGACAGTCTATCAGTTTATTATTTGAAAAATCCAAATATTGAAGCGTGTCTGGAAGTCTTTCTATGTGTTCAACTTCAGGTGTGGCATTTACAAAAAAGTTCTCGTTAAGATACAATTCACGTATGTTTGTGGCATCCAAATAATAGAACAATAACTTTGGTAAATTCATTTGGGTTGAAAATGTATTGGTTAATATTAAAGTTTCTAAGAATTTCATTTTCTCTGTATCTTCAACCAAGTTTGAAAACCCATTGAAGTCCAACTTATTGTATGATAAATTCAGAATTTTCATTCTGAACAAATTTTGCATTGCAGACGGATTATAAACTCTAATCGAACATCTCGAAATTTGTAAATGCTCTAAATAGGGTACATTTACGAATGTATTTTTGTTAATTTCATTCAAAAAGCAATTTCCAAGGAACAATTTTGTCAATTTCGTCAATAGAGAATAGCCTTTACCAAATGATAGAACCCGAGTAACAAAGATGGCATCAACATACAAACTCTCTACGGTTACAATATCAGATATGATATCATCAGGAAATGTATGATCATATTTCAAACTATTGCTTTGAACATTGAGCGACTGAAGACTCACAAGTGGTCTAAAGATGTTGGTTGGAAATACAGAACGATGATATCGCAATTTGTTGTTTTGTAGTATAAATTGTTTCAATGAGTGAAGACCAATGAAAGCATCTGGTTCTATAGTTTTTAGACGATTCGAAGACAAATCGAGGGTAAGTAGGTAAGACAGATTTTTAAAAGTTCCATTTCGGATTAAAAGAATATCATTATGGGATACATTGAAAGTGTACACATTTGTCGGAACAGCTGGAACTGAAATTTTCCCACTATTTGAGCAATCAACATTTAAGAGATCGTTTCTAAGACTACATCGGCATCGTTTGTCAAAATCACAATTGGTTGAATTAGCCCAACCATATCGTACGATATGCAAAATTGCCAACCAATGTATCCATGTGAGAAACGCCATGACAACAATAATACTGAAATCAGAAACATAATTACTTATATTAAAATTATTATAAACATACAAGTTAGAGATATCATTAGGTCGAAACGCAAAGGCATGCACTGACAGTTAGAATTCAATGTCTTCTATCTATCTTAATCTACATGAACTTTTTAAAAATTGGTGGTTTTACATTTTTTTAAATTATTCCTTTCTTCAATGCCAAACATGATTTTAAAATACTATTCACCTTAATTAATTTAAATGATAACTTTACCATTTTTTTTCTTCAAAACATTACCATATTGTGAAAATAAATTACGAATTATGCTTTATTACAAATGAACATAATCATAATCATGATAACTGTTTGAATTGTCAAGTTTAATTATTTCAATGGCTTTTTTGCGATTGTTGGAAGGCATAGCTGTTCATTTTTATTATCGGTGTTAACATTTCTTAAACGTCTTTATGAATTCATTTAAATATAGTGCTATAATTTATTACACAAAGAGTATTAATTGTTTTTTTTAATACAATGGTGAATTTTCCTCAGCTGAATTTCACATACATTTCGTGTGAGATTCACTTCAAATGAACTTATACGTGAAACTCACGTCAACATATTTACTTGAACCACATTATGAAAATGTTAACACGAAACTCTTTCAATTTTTTACCAAAAACAAATGGCGGTTTTCCTGTTTTAATCAAATTTTAGAATAAAGATAATAGGTGAATAACTTTTTTTTGAAAATATAACCCATAATTTCACGTAAAATACTTCGGGTAATTTTCATGTGAATTGCATGAATTTCACATTTGACTCATATGAAACTGATGTGAAATCAGTACACGTATTAGCTCATTTGAGATGATGATATTCATGTGAATTTTACATAAGATTCACATGAATCTAAATTAACGTTTCATCCCTGCTTAATTCTTAAAGACAGTATATAGAACATTTGTGCTTTCCTGAAATTAAGAAAATCAAAAACGCAACCTACCTCGAGCTCTGTGAAATCAATTGCAAATTAACACACTTCCTCGATGTGTTCAATAAGTGTGATGTATAAACAGTTTTATTACGGAAATAGTTTTATTACGGCTATACAATCACTTTGATTCATAATTTTCAAAATGTTGCCGGAAATCGCATGCTACAGTATTATCACAACAGCATTACAAATGATTTTGTATACAATTAATCATGTAAATGCCCGATCAGTGCAGTTGCAAATACATTGCAACTAGGGAAAATATTGATACAGATGGGTGCGGTCCTAACCTTGACAAAAGTTAACTTAGAGTTAACTTGTTGACTGCTTTTTAAGTTAACTTGAGAATTTTTAAGCAGACCAGCAAGTTAACTTCGTCTACGGTGGACCAGACCTACGGTCCGCTTTTTTATGACTGCTGCAGACCTATCGACTGGTCTGTTCCAGACCAGACCTGTGGACAAGTCTGCTTTTGACCAGTCCTGAGGACAGGTCTGCCCCAGACCAGACCTGTGGACAGGTCTGCTCCTGACCAGATCTGTGGACTGGTCTGCTTCTGACCAGACCTGTGGACAGGTCTGCTTCTGACCAGACCTGTGGACAAGTCTGCTATTGACCAGACCTGGGGACATGTCTACTTATGAAATGTTATCATTTTTGCGACTTTTCATATCAGACTTGAGCTTTATTGAAATATGTATAAACAACATTCGCATTGTTCTTCCCAAGAAGGCCTCTGATAGCAAATTTCTTTACTCGCTATACTCTACTAGACATTATTAATAACAACACAATTCTTTCTTTTTTTATTTTTATATATTCTTATAAACATTAGTGAATTACATAGAGCTATCATATTTTTTTAATTGGAAGGCGGATAGAAATTAGGGTTATCCAACGCATCGGAACAACATTCGTATATCATGGGATATCAACATCTTTGTCGACGTTACTTCGTTCCCCGTGTTTTACCTGTCCCTTCATAATTTTTACTTTACGTATTTATACATGATGCATGGATATTTCATTGTTATTCTACTTATTTGGATTGGATTTACTATTCTTTTTCCGCAGAATGTTCTAACGAAAATTGTACATATGTACGATGTGAAACTACTAACAATCTCGTCAAATTCGTCAGATTTGTCGAGAGATTTGTGCACATGAATGAAATTGTTGTCACTTGACGTTTAACTACAAACAAAATCAATCAACCGACATAATAGATTAACAGTATACTATTACCAGAAGAGAACCTCAAATACATTTTTTATTAAAAATCACAAATGAATTCAGACATGTCAGTGTTGGTATATGTACTTGGATGATGCGGCCTAATAGTTTCGTTTTACACACCCTATAGTGACTGTTCAATATTATGAATACAGAGATGAAACGCTGACATTCTCAATGTATGCGGAAAAAAAATTGCATTAATTGTTTTCCTTATTGCTTACATTTGCCGTCCTACTAACATGTTCACAGGAGTGCCAGGATAAGACATAATTAGGCGCCATCCCAACAGCGGTCATTTATTTTATACATTGAATCCAGACATCAAAAATATGGCTGATTTACTATGCGGATATATATAGATTTTTAAATTAAAGTGCACATATGCAGGTCAGTTTTTGGTCGATGCAGTCAAATAATTTTGTTGCATAAGTCAGCATGAGGTATCAAATCTACTGAAATTTTGTTACGTATCAATATTTTGAATAAAAGGAGGACATGCTGACATCCAAAATTAATGCGAACACAAATTTGTTGTTATTATATTGCAATATTACTGTCCATTGTATTATACATTGAATCCTGGCATAAAAAATATGGCTTATTTACTATGCGGGTATACATGGTATATAGATTTACAAATTAAAGTGCACATATGGTCAGTTTTGGTCAATGCGGTCAAATCATTTTGTTGTACAA
This sequence comes from Mytilus edulis, assembly GCA_019925275.1. NCBI lineage: Eukaryota > Metazoa > Mollusca > Bivalvia > Mytilida > Mytilidae > Mytilus > Mytilus edulis. The sequence goes on from CM034359.1 coordinate 31,369,249, forward strand.
GTCAGCATGAGGTATCAAAACTACTAAAATTTTGTTACGTATCAATATTTTGAATAAAAGGAGGACATGCTGGCACCCTAAATTTATGCGAACAAAAATTTGTTGTTCATGTTGTTATTGTATTGCAATATAGCTGTCCGTTGTATTATACATTGAATCGTGACATAAAAAAATATGGCTGATTTACTATGCTGGCATATAGATTTACAAATTAGAGTGCACATATGGTCAGTTTTGGTCTTGGTCAATGCGGTCAAATTATTTCATTGTACAAGTCCGCATGAAGTATCAAAATTATTGAAATTTTGTTACGTATCAATATTTTGAATATAAGGAGGACATGCTAGCACCCTAAATTTATGCGAAACAATAATTTGTTGTTATCAGCTGGTTATTGTATTGCAATATTGCAATCCATTGTATTATACATTGAATCCTGACATAAAAAATATGGCTGAATTACTATGGGGGTATATATGGTATATAGATTTACAAATTTAAGTGCCTATATGGTCAGTTTTGATGGAAGCGCTCAAAATATTTTGTTGTACAAGTCAGCATGAGGTATCAAAACACTGTAATTTTGATACGTATCAATATTTTGAATAAAAGGAGGACATTCTAGCACTCTAAATGTATGCAAACACAAATTTGTTGTTATTGTACTGCAATATTGCTGTCCATTGTATTGTACATTGAATCCTAACACAAAAAATATGGCTGATTTACTATACAGGTATATAACTTTACAAATTAAAGTGTACATATGGTCAGTTTTAGTTGATGCGGTCAAATAATTTTGTTGTACAAGTCAGCATGGTCAGCATGAGGTATCAAAACTACAGAAATTTTGTTACGTATCAATATTTTGAATTAAAGGAGGACATGCTGGCACCCTAAATTTATGCGAACACAAATTTGTTGTTATTGTATTGCAATATTGCTGTCCATTGTATTATACATTGAATCCTGACATAAAAAATATGGCTGATTTACTATGTGGGTATATAGATTTACAAATTAAAGTGCACATATGGTCAGTTTAAGTTGTTGCGGTCAACTAATTTTGTCTGACAAGTCAGCATGAGGTATCAAAACTACTGTAATTTTGTTACGTATTAATATTTTGAATAAAAGGATGACATGCTGTCACCCTTAATTTATGCGAACAAAAATTTGTTCTTATTGTATTACAATATTGCTGTCCATTGTATTATACATTGAATCCTGACATAAAAAATATGGCTGAATAACTATGCTGGTATATAGATTTAGAAATGAAAGTGCACATATGGTCAGTTTTAGTTGATAAAGTCAAATAATTTTGTTGTACAAGTCAACATGAGGTATCAAAACTACTGATATTTTGTTACTTATCAAAATTTTGAATAAAAGGAGGACATGCTGGCACCCTAAATTTATGCGAACAAAAATTTGAAAAAAATATGGCTGATTTACTATGCGGGTATATAGATTTATATAAAAAGTGCACACATGGTCAGTTTTGGTCAACACGGTCAAATAAGTTTGTTGCACAAGTCAGCAAGAGGTATCAAAACTACTGAAATTTTGTTACGTATCAATATTTTGAATAAAAGGAGGACATATGCTGGCACCCTAAATTTATGCAAACAAAAAATAGTTTTTATTGTATACTATATTGCTGTCCATTGTAATATACATTGAATCCTGACATAACAAATATGGCTGATTAACTATGCTGGTATATAGATTTACAAATTAAAGTGCACATATGGTCAGTTTTAGTTGATAAAGTCAAATAATTTTGTTGTACAAGTCAACATGAGGTATCAAAACTACTGACATTTTGTTATGTATCAAAATTTTGAATAAAAGGAGGACATGCTGGCACCCTAAATTTATGCGAACAAAAATTTGAAAAAATATGGCTGATTTACTATGCGGGTATATAGATTTATAAAAAAAATGCACACATGGTCAGTTTTGGTCAACACGGTCAAATAATTTTGTTGCACAAGTCAGCAAGAGGTATCAAAACTACTGAAATTTTGTTACGTATCAATATTTTGAATAAAAGGAGGACATATGCTGGCACCCTAAATTTATGCAAACAAAAAATTGTTGTTATTGTATAGCAATATTGCTGTCCATTGTAATATACATTGAATCCTGACATAACAAATATGGCTGATTTACTATGCTGGTATATAGATTTACAAATTAAAGTGCACATATGGTCAGTTTTTGTTGATGCAGTCAAATAATTTTTTTGTACAAGTCAGTATGAGGTATCAAAACTACTGAAATTTTGTTACGTATCAAAATTTTGAATAAAAGGAGGACATGCTGGCACCCTAAATTTATGCGAACAAAAATTTGAAAAAATATGGCTGATTTACTATGCGGGTATATAGATTTATAAAAAAAAGTGCACACATGGTCAGTTTTGGTCAACACGGTCAAATAATTTTGTTGCACAAGTCAGCAAGAGGTATCAAAACTACTGAAATTTTGTTACGTATCAATATTTTGAATAAAAGGGGGACATCTGTCCATTGTAATATACATTGAATCCTGACATAACAAATATGGCTGATTTACTATGCTGGTATATAGATTTACAAATTAAAGTGCACATATGGTCAGTTTTAGTTGATGCAGTCAAATAATTTTGTTGTACAAGTCAGCAAGAGGTATCAAAACATAACTAAATTTTTTTATGCATCAATATTTTGAATAAAAGGAGGACATGCTGGCACCCTAAATTTATGAGAACAAAAATTTGTAGTCATGTGTTAAAATGATGCTTTCCTCTAAAATACGTCCTTTCATAGATATACAAATAAATAAAGTGAAAATATGGTTGAAATTGATAGGTATTGGAATATATATTCAGTGCCCGTTATCATTGTAACCAAGATCGTTTTTTAATTTATAGATTGGCAGATCACAGATAAATTTGTGTTTCAAGCAACGTTTTATGCGAACTTTATTTTCAAATATTTGTATTAAATCCTGTTTATATAACGGAAGTATTAGTTTCATACCTGTCAACTGACCCGGATTCTGCGGGTGTGACCCGAGATTTTCACAATTCTGAGGGATCACCCGGATCACCCGCCGGGTCATTGAAATAACCCGGAAATTCCGAAAATGACCCGATTTCACTCGTATTTCTTAGCCTTGAGATTGATTTTCATGACATAAGTAATATTCCTTTGAAATACCGGCAAATTCGTAATTCTTCCATGAACATGCAGTTCATCTAGCTATGTAAACTGTCAAATTAAGTGACCCATTAAGTGCATGGCTTCACTTGACAGCTTTGGTGTCAAACACACTGTTGATTAACACCAATTACCTTAGCTTTAGGTCGTAAATAAATTGCCCTGTTGTTTTACAAAGATATTTCAACTAAGAGTTACTTCCCCTTATTTGTCACCATTCAAAATTATTCCTAATATTTACGTTTTATGGGTGAAAAAGATTAAATCATAATAATATAAAATTCAAATACATATTGAAAAATAACTTTTCATTATTTTTATACCTTTATACAATTTTTAAAAAAAAGTTGAATATTATTTTTTACATTTATACTTCCTTTAACTGTATTACTATATTTTATCATAGTCTAAAATTTCCTTGTCAAATGAGAGATGAATGTTGATTCATCAAATACTTCTAATAGTATGTTTATAGGCTATTAGACTCACTTTAAAAATACATTTGAAAAATAAATTTTAGATGATGACAAAAGTAAAGGACATAAGACCGTGCTACACAAGTTAATAAAAATCTTTAAAAGTGTAATGAAATAATAATAAATAAGATTTAAAATGACTTAACCAAGTGAACATGCATTGATGTTTTGGTATCTTTGATATACATTGTAAGAAAATGTACCATAATTACTGAAATTCAGCTCGAAAAAGTTTGTACGCGTTATGACCTGAGATTTGATTCTTCAATGCAGGTCATGACCTGCATTTTCATCGTCACAGGTTGACAGGTATGTAGTTTTACTTTATTTTCGATGTTTATACTACGAAACAAAGATATTAAAAAATATTTTTAAAAAATCGATGTAGAGCGGTCCTGGTTACAAGTTAACTTAGTGTTGAGCAGACCAGTCAAAAGTTAACTTGGGAACAGGTCTGGTTTCGATAGGATTTGTCAAAGCAAAAGTTAACTTTGTGGCAGGACTGGTGTCGAAGTTAACTTATGTTAGCTTTATGGCAGGACTGGTTTCGAAGTTAACTTATGTTAACTTTACGGCAGGACTGGTTCGAAGTTAACTTATATCAATAGCGGACCTGTTTCGAAGTTAACTTTTTGGCAGACATAAAAACAGTCCTAGGACCAAGTCCGCTTTTCAAGTTAACTATATTTTGGTCCTAGGACTGGTCAGAGCAGTCCTAAATTTGGTCACAGGTTAACTTTGACCAGTCCAAATGACTGGTTATCAAGTTAACTTGCTGAACAGGTTAGGACTGCACCCATCTGTAGATGTATTTCAAATTTGGATTTTTTATGCTAAAATTTACTGCAATATATCTATGCATGTAAATTTAACATCTTTGTTTTTTATTGGATCATAAAGAACATTTCAATTTACAATTATTGCAATTGTTAACGTTTTTCTTGTTGTTGCAGTCTAAGAGCCTGTTTGTTCAGTGTTTATGTGGTTCAAAGACGTTTATAGTTCCTCGTTTTTGACATGGATTAAATGTTGGTTTCACTGTTTGAATTGTGTTACACTAGTGATATTATGGGCCTTTTATAGCTTGCTGTTCGGTGTGAGCCAATGATATTTGCATATATATTATACAATTATAGCCTTTGTATGAGGTCGATACGAGGTTATATCGACCCAAGAGAAGCATATCGACTGAGGACGAAGTCCGAGGTCGATATGCTTCTCTTGGTCGATATAACCTCGTATCGACCTCAAACAAAGGCTACAATTGTTATATTATTAATCAAGAACTATTGGAATAATATATTGTTTTGCATGTCTTCAAAACCATTATTACTGTAAAATTTTCAAATGTTCATACGTTATAACAGAATCACAACAATCAATATATAGATGTTTGCTTGTTTAATTGAAACAATATATAACAATTAACAGATAAAGTAACAAGAAATTTACAACAAGCTATACCTTTGCAGGGTTGTTCACATATGGGTGAACATTGTAATTTATATTAACAGTTACATTGTTACAGTTATTAAGAAATGGCATTTTCATATCTGGTTGTGGTAGGTTTAAAAAATTTGGATTTGTCTTCAATGTCTCGGGTTTCATTATATTTGTATTTGAGGGACCATTACCAATTTCTGTAAGAATTTCATCCAATTGTTTATTAGGCAAAATGTCATTCATTACAGTTTCATTCTGTGAGTTTGATTAAAGCTCTAAATCAAAATTTGCATCACTCAATTCAACAGGAATATTTTCCACCCCTTCATTGGCTTCAACTGTAATTGTACTTTGAGACAAGCAAAGAAAATCTATATTAGATATACATGATTTCTTTCCACATGTTTTTGAGCTTAAAATTTCCGACATATGCCGTTTCTTTTTTTCACAAGTTTTTCCAGAGTAAGTTTTAAGAGATGTTTCTGACTTGTGTCCTGTAACTGTCATTATATGTCTGCTTGGAATATCCGCTTCGTCAAGAAGATGAACAGTTGTTGCTCGGCAGGAATGATTGGTATATATGTGAGAAAGATTTGCCATTTTGCTAATCGCATTCATGAATTGGCCAAGTCTATTATGACCTAGAGGTATATTGTCATAATACACTCCTTCTTTAGGGTATGATCTTGCTTGTTGAAATAATTTTACACATTTAGGATTCAACCTCCTGATATACTTCACAAAAGACTTCACTGGACATCTTTCACCATCTGAAAAAGCATGTTAAACATTTCTAAATAAAAATACTCCAGATAAAAGTCTTCTGCAGTCAAATAAGTTTTTTTCTTTATATGATCATAGAGTTTATACAATAATTTCTATTTTGTTTTTCGTATATTATCCCATGCATATATTCATTGATATTTGACATATACATTGTACAACGTATTTACCAACTATAAATATCACATTTTCCTATTAACATGATTAATGTTTGATTGTAATATGAAAAAATGGCAAAATAATATTATAAAAATGTCTGCCACTGTGGTTCAAAACACTTGATAAAAAAAAAATATGGGATATGTAGCTATATTGGTTGATATTTTTTTTACTCCCTTATGGTTATTAATTATGAAATGAATGATTTATATTTCTATGAGTTTTAATCAGGTCAATAAATAGTGTGGTTCTGATAACTTAATAAAAAAGGTAGGTCAGTCCAATTGTTTTATTTTTATTTTTAAAAATGCAATAGTTTTATGTAGATTGCATTTTTAATATGCATAACATAACTTCTTATAAGTATATATTAAATCAATGCAAAAAAAAATTAAAGGGTAGTTACTTGGTAGGTCAATATGTACATGTATATATAGATAACAGTTACCTGTAATTTCATACATTCGTCCATCTGAGGATAATTCACTGTCTGACTGGTGGTTTTTTGTTTGCTCATCAATTACTTTGTAGACATACAATTTGTCATCTGCACCACGCTTTACTGCAAAATGCTTTCTTGTAAGACTTGACAGGTTTTCCCTCCCTCTACGACCAAAGTGCAGCATGATGTCAACAAATACCTAAAACAGAAGAAATTTTAATTGAAGTGGACAGTATGCACACAATTAGATAGATACTAAAAACAAACAGAATTTTCAATATTATATGCAAATAATTAGCCATTTTCACTATGAACAGAAGATAAATATTTTATTGACATTGAATAATATTTGTATTTAATTTTGTTATACATCTAATTGTCACATTGACGTGCTGTTCTTATTATAGATTGTTATAGATGATTGTGAAAATTTTCGTCTATAATATTAATATGCATGCGCAATATTAAGCATGTACAAATGTACATGGATAGGTCCATATATACGCATGGAACACCTATATATAGTATGATTTTTTTTTGTATACAACCTGCTTTGTAGCGAAGTCATCCTTTAAAATTCACAATATGTTTATTTTTACACTGATAAGGCTTTATGCATGGAATTAAAAAAATGTGTCATACATTGAAGACCTGTTGGTGACCTTCTGCTGTTGTTTTTTATTTGGTCGGGTCTCTTTGACACATTCCCATTTCCATTCTCAATTTTATTAATTTTACATGTATGTGGTATAAAAATTACCTTATACTGCAAAAGCTGTGCATCCTCCAGATTTTTACAAAAATATGAGTACATCTTCTCAATATCACTCTCTTCTATGGAAGGGTGATGTTCTATAGCAGCTAGCCCAAGGCGCTTGAGTTCCTTTGTCATACCCTTGAAGGATTTACAGGACTTTTTGAATATTTCTTCATTGCAAATGTCTATGTCCCTACATTTCTGTAAGTGTCTGTTTAGACCTTGTCTATAGGCTTGCATTGTTGTTTTTTTATAATGTTTACCCTCTTTGTTTCTCATTTCCAAATAAAACGATGCCAATAAATCGTCCATTTGCTCTATAGTGTACTGTTCGAATTCTATCGGCTTACTTTTCTCGGTCAAATATTCCCTGAATAGTTTAACTGCTGTGGTGTTCTGCCTTTTTGTGTTTTTTGTTTCAATATTTTCCATTATAATATCCCTATCGTCTTGTCCCAGGGACGCGAATCTACCTTCAGCCATCTGTTCCGCCATGATCGTCTGCAACTACTGCAACAGTCTAGACAGGAAGTCGTTTTGATTGGCCGAGAAGAACATGTGACGATAATTGGGTTTTTTAAATGTATTTTTAGTAACATGCTGTATGCTCTGTGCAATATGCTGTTTCTGACCTACGAAACGCTAAATATAGCAGAATTAGCGTGCAGCCTGAGTAAATACAAATGAACATGTGACCAAGTCTTAACGAATCACAAATTGCTAAAATAATACGATTAATAATATTAATAATTAATTTAGAGATGATGAAATTGATATTGTCAAGTGCTTAATTTTGCCAGGTTTTGATATTCTATCGACTTCTACTTATTTGAATTTACCTTAGAGTTCAATATTGGTGTTGAAACTGTTAACCAGAGTACAAAAAAACATCAATAGAATTAAAAGTCAAGCGGACAAACACATGTATTAACACATTTTATATATTAGCAGATTTTCAAAGAGAATAAATGCAGCATATATACTTCTACTGATAAAATCTATTAAAATTTTTAAAAATTCACTGGCCGTGAAACATGCTAAACTATTACTTAGCATATTAATCTTTTGTCATAAAAATTCATAATATCTAATAAAATTTGTAGATTTAGCTAACAAGGTCCTTATATTTGTATAAAGTAACATTTGTTTATAGTGGAAAGTTGTTTTAACGTTAAATAAGCTACAATTAAAAATTGCTTGCTAGTCCCTCTCTGTGATTACCTTTAGATAACTCTGGTTCGTTTCCCAATCAATCTATCATGAAGGGAAGATGAGTAATACGAATTTCAATCATAGTCTTTTTCAAAAATGATGAACGGTTCTTTATATTGGTATGTTATCATTGTAAACGTTTCAAATTTATGAATTATATTCGTACATCAATGTTTTTGATACACCAATAAAAAAAACTGAAATAATATTGAATTGATACATTTTGTAACTATTCAAAATTATATCAGAAACCTAAACTTAATTATAAAATAATGAACCGGTTAAAGGGAGACGATACTCGCATAACTTTTTCGAATTGGCACATAATACAACGGAATGTCACTCTTGCATACAAATGGCACATCAATATAATAAATGCACTGTGCAATCGCGCTCCACCTTCAATAATGATTCTAAATAATAAATATAACCAAAAGTTGTTAATCTATAGATAGTAAAGACTAATGAAATCTAACCCACTGTTAAATATTTCTTTGCATTTTTTTAAAACTTCCTCAGAGAAATGCTCGAGCCACTTGACTTTCATAGCTCATAGTTAACGTTTTTACACAATATTTAAATAAAGTAGTTAAGGATTATTCGCTTCTCAAAGGGTAAGACGCAATAAAAATCGTATGCTTGTACCATCTTACCCCAAAACAGATTTAATTAATTAAGTTCTGAACATTTCGACATTTCTTCGTTAAAACCGGTTTTAAATAAATCACAAGTACGTGTTAAGATCCAACTAATTACTTATATTCCGATATCGTCAGGTAAATTTGGTATACTGTAAACCAACTAATTTTCGTGAGCGATTAATTTTCGCGTCTTTCGCGAGTTGAAAAATAATGCGAATATTAATCGTCGCGAATATGTTAAAATTGAAGTATTCTAAATTAAATACAACAAGCAAATTTGAAAATCGCGAAATTAAATCGCCGCGAAATGGGCTTCTTAGGGCTAAACGCGAAATAAAGTATCCGCGAAAATAAGTTGGTAGTATTACTCTATACAACCCTTGTCAGAGCTAAACGTTGACTCGCTTTGCTCGAAATACAGTGAAACCGGACGACACCGAACCCTGCAAAAACCGAAAACCTTTATAAACTAAACATGTTCTTAAGCACCATCATATCAAATTGTATGCGTTGTGAACCTGATAAAACTGAACACCGGCCAAATCCGAACAAAATCTTAAGTGCCGACGAGGTTCGGTTTAAACAGGTTTCACTGTATTTAACTTTTTATCAATTACTGACAACAGAGACTAGTGACGAAATTGTAGACCAAAAGACTTTTTTTTATTTAGTCGTCTAAATTTGGGTCATTACTTTTCGATGTTGTTTTATACTACTTGAAAAGATCTTTTATTAAATATTTCAAAACTTGTTTTTGGTAAGGATTTAAATAGTAATAACATAATCCTGTTCTTAAATTTATGAAAAAAAATGCTTTTCTGTGTGCGTGAATGCAATGACATTGATTCAAACTACAGCGTGCAGTGTTCTAACTAGAAAATAGAGAATAGGGGCACAGTCTCACAAAAGGCCACTTTTGCAACATCATTTTCGTTTACATTGACAAATATGAATAGCCCCATTATTCTGAGCTCAATACCAAAACTCAATTTTCTTCTTGCAGATAAATGTGAAGTTCCCTATGCTTTATCATTTTTTTTTCACTTACTCCTGTGCTTTTTCAATGGTTGATTATAGTCAAGATACAGTCATGTTAAATGTGAAATTTTAATCCTGGTATAATCTATGATGAGCTTATTTACAACCACTGGGTCGATGCCACTGCTGGCGGAGATTTGTTTCCCCGAGGGTATCACCACCCCAGTAGTCAGCACTTTTATGTTGACCTGAGTCATCATTGATATGTTCATAACTACGAATTAACTGCCAACAAAATTATGATTTTGTGAAATACTAAGACTTTTCTACCACAGGAATAGATAACCTAAGCTGTATTTGGCAAAACTTAGGGATTTTTGGTCGTCAATGCTCTTCAACCTCGTACTTTATTTGGCCAATTTAACAATTTTTCACTCGAGCGTCACTGATGAGTCTTTTGTAGACGAAACGCGCGTCTGGCGTAAATGTGAAATTTTAATTCTGGTATCCATCATATAGCCTGGTATACAGATATTTAGCAAGTTGACGTGTCTATCACTCAATACAGCAACTTCATACTCTAAATATGTCAGTAGTATAACTGGATATACATGTACTATGATTATGGTCCTATGGTAAAGAGTGTGTGTGTGTGTGTGTGTGTGTGTGTGTGTGTGTGTGTGTGTGTGTGTGTGTGTGTGTGTGTGTGTGTGTGTGTGTGTGTGTGTGTGTGTGTGTGTGTGTGTGTGTTGGAAATGGGAGGGGGATTACTTCAGATCACTTCAATATAACCTTATAGTAAGCTTATTAAGTAATTTCAAATGTATAATATTATTATCCATGTATACTGTGTAAATCTTGATGAAGGCGTTGAATTATCTTAATCAACTTATTTCGTTTGTAACATCCAATCATTTTAGTTCCTTTAAGCAGTTGGTGGAAATGATTTTAAAGCTGAGAGAAAATTTAGGTACACGTTAGACACAAATGTATTGAAACCTTTGTCTATCTTTTATAGTAGCTTGTGAAACAGTTTTTTGAATCGCGCGATGGAAATTCATGAAACACAATTTTATCTTGAGATAATTTGTAGACAGATCATATTTGTTGTAAAACAGCTAAAATGATCTGATGACAACTTTGCCTGGCGGAGTTGCAACTTTATAAAAATCTAAAAAGGTGTGGTGTGTCAATGAGACATCTTTTCATCAGAGACGAAATGACGTAGAATGTAAGCAACCATAAGCAATAAACGAAAATTATCAAAGTACTGATGTACTGAGTATTGGATGACCGCAAGTTCTGGTGGATGGTAACAAGCACTCGTCTCAGATAAAGAATCACATCTTTTAAAGTTAGGTTAAGGAACATCATTCATCTCCAGTGCACGATGATTCATCAATATTGTAGACATCGCGATATCTACAATGTTAACACGATATTATGTCTGCATTGTTTACATTAGTTGAACATATTCATGAGGAAAAGTGTTATCGGGTCAGTGACTGTATATGACATAGAAATAAACAGTCAATGCATTTTGACTGCTCAAATAAAACGAGTGCAGTATAAAAGTTTGATTCGCATTAGAAAAGTTTTACATCCAAACGTATATTCTTATTCGAATGCAATGCGCGTCGAATTTGCTTTACTGTCCGAGCGACGTTAAGTTTTAATTCGCAATAACAAAAACGCATTTTATAATTCGTATTGGATATTGCAAATTAGCCAATTCGAATCAATTTGATTAAAAAAGGAAGAGTGTGTAAACGCGATAAGCGAATTCGATTCAATTCGAATTAAATATACGACTTGTGAACGAGACATAATGCGAATTAGATAATGCGATTTAGGCAATTCGAATAAAAAAAAACGATAGTGTGTGAACAGAGGTGTGTGAACGTGATTAGCGAATTCGATTCGCATGCATTCGATTCGACTTCAATTCGAATTAAATTGATAGTGTGTAATTTAGACAGCAGTTGTTTCTTCAAAAGACTTATCTACAATCACGGGTAGTAAGGTTGTCATATCGAGAAGTGTTTAGTACAGTGATTTTGTCATAGTTTAGATAAGTTAGACATGGTTGTGTTATGTCTTTTTTATTGATAAACAATGACACAATACAAACAGTCGGAATTTTCGCTTTAGGAACCTCTGAATATAAATTCAAGCTGGTCAGTATTTTTGTTTATAGCTAGTATGTTAGTACACAAAAGTTTTAATCATATAGTTATGATTTGACACAGAATAGTGCTTGAGTATGTCAAAATCTATAAGTTGTTGTTCGGTTTTAATGCATAAAGTACAGTGATTTATTTACTGTCTGTTATATCACATTATTGGTTATGGTCTACATCTGCCGTAAAATATTCCTTAAAACCACTACATTTGCACACAATTTAAGATTGCAGAAAATTTGGTGTCACGGTTTGGTTCATTAGTGTCATGGTTTAGTTCATGTTAGACATGGTTCAGTTATGTGGTTCCTGTCGTGAATGTTGGAAATGGTACTATCAAAATAAACAAATATTGTGTACAACTATTACAATATTGTTAAACAATATCTTCGATGATATTTTTTTCGATTTTTAACCCATTCTATCCTATTTTGAGGCAATATGGGGTCGCTATTTTCTTATGGTGTAGTTTTGATCCCATGCGAGTAGATCTTTAACTCACAAACAAACATCGCTTGAGAAAAAAAGTCGCCTACAGTAAATCTAAGATACTATCATTATAGTTATCATAATTATAGAACAAATAAAAGAAAAGAAGATGTGGTATGATTGCCAATGCGACAACTATCCACAAAAGACCAAAATGACAATGAACAAAGCCTATATCGCATAGTCAGCTATAAAAGGCCCCGATAAGACAATGTAAAACAATTCAAACGAGAAAACTAACGGCCTTGTTTATGTAAAAAAAAAATGAACGAAAAACAAATATGTAACATATAAACAAACGACAACCACTGAATTACAGGGTCCTGACTTGGGACAGGCACATACATAGATAATGTGGCAGGGTTAAACATGTTAAAAGCACGTGTAAAGAGACCACTAAAGTATATATAAATGCATTTCAATTATAGTAATTTTCTTTAAAAGCAGTTGTATCCGGATTACAATATGACCTGGCACTATTATATACTATAACAGTTCCAGATATGACCTGAGAAAGCACATGGTAATATACAATTAGTAAACGCAGTATGACTTTCAACGAGACAACTAGCCGCCGTACGGCCTTCGACAGTTAACAAAACTCATATCTCTTAGCAAGTAATTAAAGGTTCCGACAAAATTAAAGGTAAAGCATTTAAAAACAAGAATGTGTCCTCAGTACACGAATGCCCCACTCGCACATCATTTTTTATGTTCAGTGGACCGTGAAATTAGGGTAAAATCTCTAATTTGGCATCAAAATTAGAAAGATCATATCATAGGGAACATGTGTACCAAGTTTGAAGTCGATTGGACTTCAACTTCATCAAAAACTACCTTGACCAAAAACTTTAACCTGAAGCGGGACAGACGGACGAACGAACGAACGAACGGACGAACGGACGGACGGACGGACGGACGAACGGACGCACAGACCAGAAAACATAATGCCCCTCTACTATCGTAGGTGGGGCATAAAAAGGAAACTAACAGCCTGACTTAGGTTCAAAACAATAAGCAAAAAAACATATATGATATACAGGGGAAAATGACAGCCAGTGCATTACTGACTGTAGACTTTATAGCAGGTCAGACATAATATGGCGTGGTTTCAATGTTTGTGGGCTCCAAATCACCCCTTATCTTAACCATGGCATACAACAGCAAAACAAACTATAAAAGTGAGATCGATTCAAAGCAAAGTAATCAAGTAACAAAAACACTGAAGAAAGACCTGATCTGTGAATATATTCCAAGCCATTGATAACTAATAAAACAAAAATCTAAAATCTAAACAAAAATGTTTATTTTTAAATTTCAGAATGGAATACTGCTACCAATATTCATCTTGTCGTCTTGTCGGGTCAAACATTAGGCCATACACAGTTTGAATGTACTTGTACTAAGCACAATTATACGTGTATTTTTTCAATTATGTTTTTTGATCACATTTATGCATACTAAATAAATATTTTCTGATATTATCGGAACTTTATGGCATACATTATGGACCTATTTCTAATTCGAAAGCCAGTAAATAAAAGCAGTGGTTTAATATATCATTTTGGTTGGTCAAAAGGTCTGATACCTTATCACAAAGTAATCGTAATTTAGAAAATTAATTCAACCTCAAGACTGACTTCGTAAAGGAGGATTATTTGTCAATAAAAGATTTTAATATAAAAAGAGCTATATGTAAAATGAGAATAAGTGCTCATGATCTCAGAAGTGAGAAATATAGATATAGTTAAAAACAAAAATACATAAGAGAGAACTCAGCGTCTATGTCATCACTGCTTATCACATGGATCAAATTCTATTGAAGATGAGATTCATTTTACAGTAAATTATTTTTTATACAATGAACAGAGGAAATAATTATTTGATAAAGTAAAACTCTTTTTGTACTAATTTTAACGAACTGAAATGTTTCTGGCTGTTCACAAATGAGCATTTACCAACTCTCATGTGCCTACGAAATTACATTATTAAAGTTTTAGAAATAAGAACCAGATTTAAACAAAATATATGAAATATATCTGATGTAATAGTTATGTAAGACACATGTTTTGTTAGGCTCTAATCCTGTCCATATAGTATGGTATTAGGTTTCTGGTTTTTTTTTCAATCATATTGTGCATAAAATTGTTGTAAAATGATGCCCTTTGTTGGGTCTTGATTACATTTAATAATATTCCTATCTTATCGTTTCTTATATCATATTTACATGTTGGGAACACACCAAAAAGAACAAAAGAACAGAGTTCTGATTTCCTCCCGGTTGCACATATCGTATTTATCTAGGGAACAAAGGGCAATAACTAAACAAGTCCGTTCTGTTCTTTTTAAAACTTTTTAAAAATATCTTTACAAAAATGAAGGCTTCAGAACCAATGCAATGTCAATTCCATTTTAGTTTATATTTATAAGGCACATAACTCATTAACAATATTTGATCACAATTTATTTTCAAAAGTATCCAATACATTGCTGATGTTAACCTTCGAGTTGTACCCATTAGGGTGCTCATATGGCAATTTTCCAAATAAAAAAAAAACTCGTCCATAAAAAATTGATCGGTATTAATTTTCAAACCAGTCCTAAATATTGCTAATATCAACCTATGGCTATGATTTAAATTTCATAAAATCGGGTATGAATTGTACATATTATATGAGAGCGCTAACAATGCAGTTCTCCATATAGTTATATTTCCAAGGGGTATAACTCTTTTAAAATTAACTGTTTGACACTTTTTTTCTAATTCGTCCAAGTCATTGCTAATATAAACCTCCAATGTAAGTTTCTTCAATTCTGTCAAGAATTGTTCATATGACAGTGTAAACAATGCAATTTTTAATATTACTTATGCATCCAAAGAGCAGAACTCTTTTAAAAGTAAATGATCAGGACTGAATTTCAAACTAGCCCAATATATTGCTAAAAAAACTTAGGATATAAATGAAATAAAATAATCTGGCAAAAATTATACATGTGAGGTCGGACGTACGAACGCTCAGACCTACGGACAGACGGAAGGACAAACGCCCGATATTTCCATTGACGTTGCAATGCAATACGCCGGGTACAAACATATATCAATGTACGATTTGTCGTTTGCGCCCACCAAGTTTGCTCAAAAGGCTTTTTTTCTCTTTCTTCAATTAGTTTATTGTGTTACTTTAATATTTCACAATGGACTTCAAACAAACTATCAATATTAAGGTGGCACAAATATGTATTTATTTGGATAAAAACCATGACGAATGTTACCAAAACCATGACGCATTTCTAGACTCTTAATTGAACCATGTCATTCGCTTAACCAAACCATACCAAAATCGATATTTTTGTTATCCTGCGTTAATTTCTTAAAACAACAATTTCAATTCAGATCGTTTGACTTACAATAAAGATTCAATAAAATTGAGAATGGAAATGGGGAATGTGTCAAAGAGACAACAACCCGGCCATCTAGAAGACAACAGCAGAAGGTTATTCAAACATGTAATTTGCTTTTTATTTGCTCATTCTAAAAGAACTGAGACAATCGTTTTGGGAAGTAACATAACTTATCCATGACCTGAACCAAACTATAACACAAGAGTGCACACACTGAAATGTCTCGCCTTCTTTACTAATCATTGATATTATGTTGATAGTCCTAAGTATAAAGCGTTATTACAACTGTCACATAAACTTAACATTAAACAAGATAGTTAAACAAAGACCAATGAACAATGAAAATGAGGTCAAGGTCAGATGAACCATGTCAGGCAGACATGTACAGCTAACAATGCTTCCATACAACAAATATAGTTGACCTATTACTTATAGTTTAAGAAAAATAGACCAAAACACAAAAACTTAACACTGTCCAATGAACCGTGCAATTGAGGTCATGGTCAAATAAAACCTGCGGGACTGACATATAGATCATAATATATTTCCATACACCAAATATAGCTGACTTTTGGCTTATAATATTAGATAAAAAGATCAAAACTTAAAAACTTAACTTTGACCACTGAACCATGAAAAAAGTAAAATCACAAAAATACTGAACTTAGAGGAAGATCAATTGGGAAAGTCCATAATCACATGGCAAAATCAAACAAAACGCATCAAAAACGAATGGACAAGAACTGTCATATTCCTGACTTGGTACAGGCATTTTCAAATGTAGAAAATGGTGGATTAAACCTGGTTCTATAGCGCTAACCCTCTCACTTTTATGACAGTCTCATCAATTTCCGATATTTTTACATTGATGCGTTAAATAAACAGACACAATAAATAAAATAGTCAAAATATGGGTACATCAGTCATCATCGTTTAACAATTTTAAAAGGAATAATTTAACAGAACACAAAAACATCTACTATCTACGAACACATTTATTGATTTGAGTGTCTGACGTCAGAAAATTTTAAACGTCACATAAATTTGTCGTTCAATGTGCGTACAAACAATTTTAAAATTTTCATGGGAATGTTAGCATACAGGGTATGCTAACATTCCCATAAAATCAAAGTCAGATGACATCTGCCCGCTAAAATGAGGTCAAAGTCAGATGACATCTGCCCACTAGACATGTACACCTTACAATCATTCCATACAACAAATATAGTAGACCTATTGCATAAATTATGAGAAAAACAGACCAAAACACAAAAACTTAACTATAACCACTGAACCATGAAAATGAGGTCAAGGTCAGATGACACCTGCCAGTTGGACATGTACACCTTCCAGTCCTTCCATACACCAAATTTACTAGCCCTATTGCTTATATTATCTCAGATATGGACTTGATCACCAAAACGTAACCTTGTTCACTGATCCATGAAATGAGGTCGAGGTCAAGTGAAAACTGGCTGACGGGCATGAGGACCTTGCAAGGTACGCACATACCAAATATAGTTATCCTGTTACTTATAATAAGAGAGAATTCAACGTTTCAAAAATTCTGAACTTTTTTTCAAGTGGTCACTGAACCATGAAAATGAGGTCAAGGACATTGTACATGTGACTGACGGAAACTTCGTAACATGAGGCATCTATATACAAAATATGAAGCATCCAGGTCTTCCACCTTCTAAAATATATAGCTTTTAAGAAGTGAGCTAACACCGCCGCCGTAGCCGCCGCCGGATCACTATCCCTTTGTCGAGCTTTCTGCAACAAAAGTTGCAGGCTCGACAAAAATCACTGTACTAAACGCTCCTCAATATGACGACCTTACTACCCGTGATAATGTTTAGCAGATATCATTAGGTGGGCAAATGAAGTACAAACCTGAAAAGCATTGATGACCAAAAATTCCAAAAGGGTTTTGCCAAGGTATTACCAATGTTATTTCAACTGATCGGGCGGAGCTTACGTTTTAATTTGCATGAGGACAGTCGATTTGAAAATGTGTGGGATTACGATGATTGCCGTTATAGTGATTACTGATTTCTAATCACCTATCAGTGACCTCAAACGAATTTACAAAAGAATGACTGGACAATGCATTGATGAGTGCACTATCCTAAAACACCTATCTATAGATGGACTGGTTTATTTTGAGCGAACTGGATAAACTCCGCCCAGTCAAGTGAAATAAATTGAGTAATATTATAGTTTAGTTTTAAAGACAAAATCATCAAAGTCAAATAACTCACGCACAAAAACAAAATCAAAATCAAAATAATATGTCAGTATAATATATGTTAATATAGTATGGTCAAGAAAATATGATGACACGTAATCCTTCAATATATAAAGCTTTTAATCAAATTAGTGTGTTTCGAAAGGAACGAACTGATTTAAATAAACTAATTCCTATTTTCCCTGTAAGTAAGAAATCGTGCAATTCGTATGATGAAAGAAAAGAAATAACATGTTTTTTGCATATGGCCAATGGCTAAATTCCAATGGCAGTTCTCCAAATCTCACTAAAGTAAAGATGAATGGAAATCACAAAATCAAGCACAGTGTTCATGCTTCTTTTTGATGAAATATCATTTTCGTACTTGTGTTTCAAAAAGAGAACGTAAGTCCTGGTATTTGTCCACATATTTCACTTTTTTTTAAATATGGTTTAAGAGATGGTGGTAAAAATGTCACTGTTTCTGCTGTAAATCCACAACTTGAGTATACAAGATGTTTGTAACTTTTTCTTTTTCCAACGAATGTGCTGGGTCCTTTCATGTTAACTTTGATTGTATATCGTTTCATTTTATATATATCTACTGTGTGGCTTAAATTGACTTCATAAACTTGTTTGTTTGCCTCAGACTTCAGCTCTCTTTTTGTGGTATTGATTAGAGAATCTCCAAGTAAAATACTGATTGTTACATCGTTAGATCCTGAATATGTTGTTGATCCAAACAAGAGGACAGCGCACAACTTCCCATTAAAAGATGTTTGAAAATCAACACAGTCATACTTAGAAGTACGTTTGTGGAAATCAACTTTATTATAATTACAAACACATCTTCGAAAACGCACCCTATAATCATGATAATGTCTCTTTTGTGAAATAAAAATACTGTTGCCATTATTGGTAAAGGAACGGAAAACATTGATTGTTTCATCTGATGTCAGTAAGCCGCTGTTCGAAACATTCTCAGTAAAATAATGTTGCGTCATTGTTGGGAATCTGATCAGATATAACAAATCGCCAAGACATGCCCTGACGTTGTTATATGCCGTTGGTATTTGTTGTTTCGTACATCTAAATTTTGCCCATCTAATCATTTGCTCATAAACATGTTCTTCCTTGCATCTCAATGTATCAGATTTGATAATATGTTTCACATATTCTCCTGGTAATTTCACAAAAGAAACGGATTTTAAGCAGTTGTGTCCATTTCTTAAAATATATTCTAAGGCACAAGACTTCAATTCTTCCATATTTATGCCAAAAGCTATTTTCAGAACAGTGAACACATAATCTGTGTTCATTTTTTTCTTTAAAAACCAAACGCATTTATCCTTAAGCACCTGGATGCAGTACTTATCTCCAGCAAGCAACAAACCCTCCACATTATCATAATTTATCTCCACATCATCTGTGTAAATAAATCTGTAAAACACAAAGAATAATACTCGTTACATAAATACACATTTGTACTCTCTCAGTCTCTCTCTCGTTTAATATAGTTAAATTCTAAATCGCCGACCTTTTTAAATATTTAAGATATAACTGTTGAGAATGGAGAAATATCGTAATACACGAATATTCAAGATATGGTGGTGGAATGTGTTCCTTAATGATTTTGTCGATATATGTAGTTCATAAGTGTTTCTCGTTTCTCGTTTTTTTTATATAGATTAGGTCGTTGCTTTCCCCTGGTTTTACACTAGTCATTTTTTAAGCCCTGTTTAGATTGCTGCTCGGTGTTAGCCAAGGCTCCGTGTTGAAGACCACAGTTGGACCTATATTGGTTTAATTTTACAAATTGTGACTTCGATCGAGAGTTGTGTCATTTACACTTTTACCACGTCTTCCTATATCTATGTCATGTACATGTTATTACTTGTAAAAACTTTTTATACAAATTACTTGTATAAAGCCATCATACAAGTTATAATTACTGGCACAACTACAATTGTAGAAGTAATTACTAGTACAATCTTTACTGGGTAAAAAAGGCTTTTAAATTAGTTGCAGCAAATATAATTGCATACAGATTTACCACCATTTAATTAAATAGGAAACTTTTGTTTGATAAGATTGTATGGAAGGGAAGTGTAATGAGTAGAAAAGTGAAAACTGTCAACGGAATCTAAAGGACGTAAAGTACGTAACTTACATGTATCTAAAACGTCCAAAGAATATTTTACACTCCAATAAAGGTTAATTTCACCATTTCCATATAACTCATCACAATGAGTTCTTTGATAAATGATATAATTAAAAACACTTAGAGATTAGTTGTATAAGTTAAAAGATATCGAATAAGTGTTAATTAGACAACTGTAAATCCAAATCTAATGTTTAAAAAGTTAAGAATATAGGTTCGGCTTTCAACACTGAGCCTTGAGCACTCAACATTTACCAGAGGCCGAGATGAAAGGATATGTTACTACATTTTTGAGGAGATAAGGTAACCAATAAAGAGAAGGGATCTTCAAATGACCAGAAAAGGCCTTAGCTTTGATGTGTTTATGATAAAAAAAAAATACTCTACGATTCTCTGTGGAGCGCACGGACTTGGTACAAGTGTATTCAAAATGCTATTCTTAAGAACGTTCGTGTAGTACATTGCATTTAAGGCATACCACCATCACATTGTTGACTACTTTGTCGGCCGGTGCAAACACATACCGCTGAAAGTACCTAAATTGTCTTGCATATTCTAGATATATGTGTATCATGTACTTTTCTATTTACTTCTGAATTATTTTCAAAAAAATGCGGTTTATGATCTTTCGATTGATACGTTTGACATGAGACCAATTATTACGTTGTCTGTCTCTAATACTATCAACAATATTCATATCATTAGAAGAAGTTTTAAATGTGTTGCCTAGACCCAGTGTATTGTCATTAACTGCGACAAAGGAACATATCTAAATCGGCTTAAACGTCTTCTTTTGATATGAAGATTTTTGTATATAAGATCTAGTCAGGCTGCAGTCGTTAATGCAAGACAATTCTGTTATTTTACGGGACTCTGCACATTATTTAAGTAATTAATTGCCCTTGTTGTGTCATGGTCGTTGGTAATAATCCTATTTTTTCTTGTCAATGAATTTGACTTACTTCAACATCAACTTAAAAGAAGCCGGCTCAATATCAGCTATTGTCACCTTTCCTTTCTCTGCTAATGAGCCTTCAAACATAGTGTAAAAGACACTGCTAGCACTAGCCAACATGTACGTATGAGCACAGATAATTTCAGCATTTTCTCCAACTAAAAAGATGACATCACACATTAACTGTTTTTCCAACATCAATTTCATTCTCTCTTTTAATGACTTTCCAGATTGCCAGTCCATTTCCATCACAAACTACGGAGAGAAAATAAATACATATTCATATATAAATCCCAATTAACATCCAATAGATATAAGAAGATGTGGTATGTGTGCCAATGAGACAACTTTCCCTCCACCTCATAAATTTACAAAAGTTAAGCATTTAAGGTAAAAGTACAGTTTTCAACACGGAGCTAGATTAAAATCACCAGTGCTACATTTACATGTAGGTTGAACAAATCGCAGAATGTTGTTTTTTAACCGAATTGGTGCTGTTACATCTGACAAAACATATCCGAAATATTTGCAAAGAATACCGCTCAAGCCGGAGCTAATGGCCGTCTTAAACTTGAACCGTGAAAACTTAAAGTGAAGGGAGAGTGTTTTGTTTTGCTCCGTATTGAAGGCTTCACTGTGTCTTTAAGATGAAGAACAGCAATTAGAAAGCTGTTTCTTGGCTTTTTTTGTGTTTTGTACTTCTGTAAAAGATAACGAACATTTACAAAAAATTGATAAAAATTGACTCTAAAGGGCAATAACTCCCTAGGCCATTTAAAGTTAATTAATAGATTTTCATCCCCGCCCGCCCCTCTGAAATCGTCCCGCCCCGATTTTTTTTATTTTGAAACCCTTTCCGGATTTTGTTCATTTCCGTTACCGGTAACCGTCAATAATTTCGTTTAATTCGAACTTCCTGTTTCAAATTTCGGTTTTCATATTTCTTGTTTCGAGTATTTTAAAACGATTATGTTGACAAATTTTGCTGCTCAATGATGACAATATCATCTACGGAGAATAGAGATAGATTACCAGAAGGGCATGACATGTTTGGGTTACGAGTAATACGCTGTGTCCAAGAACGCAAATCGCGGTATGTCCCAAATTGGAAATTTCTGTCATTAGAAAACCGTGGATTTTCTTAATAAAACATTGACTTTGTGTCAGCAAATTTGGGCTCTGAAAGATTTCAAAAGCGCAAGAATCGTGGAACACATTGGTAGAAAAAAACATAACTGGATTAAAGAAACTGACAAAAACACGAACTTGTCACGTAGATCTATGACCTTATATTGAGTTCAAAAAGTCGGAAAACATACACATTGTGTTATAGAGAGCCCTTAGATTTACCCATGGCTATTGTTTTTGTTTTAAAACACCAAATACCCTTAAAAGAGTCATTAAACAACTTCATGTAATTACATTTGCTTCAGTCTTGCATAACTTGATAATCTTAGAAGCACAACCCTACTATTACCAACACTGTTTGAGTTCTCATTTCATTAATAAATACTCGTGTTGCATACCATTGCATTTGCATAATTTTATAGAGACTACCAACCATCGCTTAAAAAGTAGTCCAACTGAATAGAGATTTTCTCCATGATTTTACTGTTTACTGGATATAGGTTTCTAAAGTAGCAATTGCATGTAAAACAGTCGTTGCCAATCAGAGATATTTATTTAAAAATTTGAAAATTATGTACGATTCTTTATAGGTCTACATGTTTACACATGTACATGGTATAAGCTAATTATAACACTTGTATATATACATGTATGAAGTTCACGTCACAAGAAGGTTTCATATTAAATAAAATTTAAAAAATAAAATCCTCCCACCCGCCCCATTTTTTTCAAAACTTTGGAGTGGGTCTCATTGGGGTCTAAGCGTGACGCGGGATTGCCGATTTTTTGTAAGCGTGACACGTGAAAGTCAAATCATTGTGTCGGGAAAACGGGAAATGAGGTCTAGCAGGACCCGGGAAATGACAAAAAAATGAGAATTGCTTACGTACATAGTGTAAGCGGGATACTGGAATCGGACAAAACAGTAAGCGGGATCCGGGATCGGAACCCCCCAATGAGACCCCCTTTGGATGAAAATCTACTAAATATTTTTAGTTGGCCTTATGTGTAGATCTTACTTAACTTAACATTATTGCTGCTTACAGTTTATCTCTATCTATAATAATATTCCAAATAATAACAAAAAACTGCAAAATTTCCTTTAAATATCTAATTCAGGGATAGCAACCCAACAACTGGTTGTCTGATAAGGGAAAATAAATCTTTACCTGATGAACATGTTTACCCCATGTCAAATATATGTACATAACACTTTAGTTTAAAAGATATAAGTTAAAAAAAAATGCATTTACCCCCTATGTTTTAGTTTTAGCCAAGGCGGCCATGTTAGTTGGCAGGCAGGGTCGTCAGACACACTTTTTAAACTACATACCCCAATAATGATTGTGGCGAGGTTTGGTTAAATTTGGCCCTGTAGTTACAGAAAAGTGTAATTTGATATCAACAAGTACTAAGAAAACAACGAGATATGTGCATTTTTTTTTTACAGATATCATTTTATGGAAACGTCTTTCACAGAGATTATAGTTTTTGTGTAATTGCTTTTATATTTTAATAGTTATACAGTTGCTTTGGATTTTGTGGCAAATAAAGGCCTGTTCATTACGATTTTTTCAAAATAATGTAATTATCAAAACAGCAAAACAATTCATGAGACGTGCTTTTTGTATAAAAGTATTAAACTAAATAAAAATGTCGTTTACAGGAATTATATTTTTTATTGTTTCATTGCATTTAATAGAAATTATGGATATTGCGGCTTCTGAAGCCAAAATTTCAAAAAATCTCCCGATTCTACATAGATTTTCGTTATATCATTTAAAATAGATCTCTTGTTTGATAATAATGTTTAAGCGTTTTTAAAATAATTGTTAACAAAAAGCCCTAAACAACCTTTGCAATTCAAGAAAGTGCCTTTTAGGGAGAAGGTGTAACTGATTAAGTCCATATTTGTATGTGTACATTTGTCATATCGTTAATTCGAAACTTGTTTTTAGAAAACCATTGCTAAAACTGTATGTAGTAATCCACTATCTCCATGTATTAACTACATGATAGTCGACTTATAAGAATATAAAAGTAAAGACTGGAGTTTTATGACATCTCCTTATGTTTAAGCATTAAAACAAACTAAAGTTTATACTCAAGTCAAAGAGGACAACAGTTCTTTAGCAGTTTATTAGTATTCACAGTTCTTACTTGACTGCTGTTCTTTAACCGACGCGGGACGGACGGACAGACGCATGGACGGACAGAAGCACGGACGGACGCACATACCAGAAAACATAATGCCCATCTACTATCATAGGTGGGGCAAAAATATATAGGTCTGAAACAAACTAAATCTTCACTGACTTGACTTTCTTACTTTAAAGGCATTCAAAAGTGTTGATTGCATAACATGTTTAACCTGAATGGCATATTAGGTTTGAACCTGTTGAAAGTAAAGTGTTTTCGGTTGCTAGTAATCATATTTGGTCTTTTTTATATTGTTTTGTACATGAATAGGGAATTTAGTTTCCATTTAAATTATTTTGATAGTCTTTTAACAAACTCAAACGGTGTAGGTTTTGCTCCTTGTCGAAGGCTTGTGTTTCCAGAGTTATATCTAAGTAATTATGTCTCAGTTGATATCAATGATTTTTGTGATTTAAAATGTAGATGTGAAGATGATTTAATAGGTTTTTGACCATGGTTTCGCAAAAAAAATTCAAATTTAATTTGCTGTTCATGTAAGCCTTATTTCATTCCTTCCTATTTTTATTCCAGGTAACTGATATCATTGTTTTGTTTATACAAGACCATTTTATTGTTTACATACACTTTAATTAATAGATTAAAATTAAAATAGTTTTATAGGAAGTTTTATAAGATATTGACATAGAAGATTATGATTTTATACCAAAGGCAAATGCACACAAAAAATCTGGCAATCCAGTTTATATGAATTTTGTTTTTTGTCCATAGATTTATGAGTTTTGAACAGCGGTATACTACTGTTGCCTTTATTTACAATTATTGACAATTTAAAAGCATTTGATTTAAATTTAAATTTATATTTTTGGGTTGAAGCTTTCAATTACCTCTTTAACAGTTTCTGTATGCAATTCTTCAACACTTTCGGGGTCCAGTGATGTCTTTTGGTTTTGTTGATTCTGAAGAAAAAAAACCTGTATCAGTATCTAATATTTATTCTGAGATCAAGTAACATGTGTTTGTCCTATTGTGCAAAAAACAACAACAAGAGACTACCACATGTAGAAGGCAAACTGGTAAAGGTATGCATGCTACCATGTAATTGGACAATCATTTTAAGTGTAAAGTATAAGACAAGTTTTGCCGTTCACCTGTTATCTTTATTTACAGCCACGGCCTGACAAGAATGGTTGTTAAAGCTCATACATGTAAGCTAAAATGAACCTTATTGTCACACCTAAATCCGTATTTATTTTAAATAACTAAATAATAGTGGTTTACGGTAATTCCAAACTTATTAAAAAAAAAGTCATACAATAAATGTAAGTGTCGGGGAACACTATATATACATTTTTACTCTATATGCATTTAAACCAAACAAATTTCATCAATTGGTTCCGGAAAGTGACGAATTTGCTGTAAATGTACCTAGTTTCCAGCAAATAGACATCACTCAACGACAAAAAAACTCCAATTAAAAGTCTTATTATAATTAATAAAACATTAAATGAAAGATAAAAAATCAACTAATTCCACCATTACCTTTCACATATTTCATAATATTTGTAATTATTAGGAAAAGAAAATTGAGCTTGTTTAATTGAGCAATATTTTTATATAGGGATCATAACTAAAGAACAATTGCAGTGACACTTACAAATTGACCTAAGGGGGAATAAGCATTGCATTTAACATGTTTAAGATTCATTGCATTTGGTCGAAGCAAACTAAATAAGAGGACAAAGTCCTTCCCATGGCCTAACTCTAAAAACAATGAAAGTGAGGCCTCCAAAATACAGCTTACATGTTTAACCTTACCAGGCCCGTAGCCAGGATTTTCCAAAGGGGGGTTCGTTTGACTCACAAACTCGACTTTAACAGTCACAATTCGAACAGAACATCGACTTTAACAGTGCTTATTAGTTTTCAAGGGGGGTTCGTTCGAACCCCTCGAACCCCCCTGGCTACGGGTATGACCTTACTATGTGTCTGTGACATTCTAAGTCAGAAGTCTATAATGGTTGTGGTTTGTTGTTGTGTTACATATTTGTTTTACATTCATTTTTTTGCACATTCGTTATATTAATTATATATAGGCCGTTTGTTTTCTCCTTTGAATTGTTTTACATTCCCTTTATAGCTGACTATATAGTATTGTCTTATCTCATTCTTGAAGGGTGTACAGTGACCTGTAGTTGTTAATTTCTGTGTAATTTTGTCTTTTTGGAGAGTTGTCTCATTGGCATTCATACCGCATCTTCTTTTTTTACTAAGTATAATATATAGATATACACATACACACACATTAAGTATTTACCTCATTTTGTGATACTTCTTCAGTGACTTCCATACCTTCTGTACCTTCTACAACATCTTCTGGAACATGATTATCTACTCTCTGGACATTGCTATCAATCTAAAAGCAAAATAATCAAAACTTCTATAAAGAACTAGATATGTGTTTGACTTGTGAAAAATTATAATCATATATCATGTTCATTGCTCTTAAATTATCTTATATGCATAATTTGTCATTTGATACACTTGCCCTAAAATAAATTTTACAGTAAACGCGCACATCAATACATAATACAAAATGCATACACATTTAAAAAAAAATATAAACGAAGGTATAATATTTTCTACAATATTCCTTTTGTAAAGCTGTGCTTTGGCATACAATTCATTCATTTTTCATGAAGGTTACAAAAACGTATAAATGCTAAATTTCTACTCAAACTTTTTTTTATACTCATGCATAGCTTAATTTCGATATTACTGAATTATACAAATATTTTTATAAACTTCATATTGGTATAAACTGAATGGAATCCTCGCCAAAACATTTTATTACATAGCAATATAATATTTCCCACAGAAAGTAACCAAAAGTTAGCGTGCAATAAATTCCAATATTGCACTCGTGCAATAAATCTTCAAAATTCATGACGTCATCAACGATAAAATCTTAGTTTAAACCAAATTTTTACTTTCAATTATTATATTGCTATTCAATAAAAGGGTTATTGCATGAATATTGGGGAATATTGTCCCACGTAGAACATATATTGCACTCGCAAGCTCATGCAATATAAAATTCTACTCGGGACAATATTCCCCAATATTCGTGCAATAACCCTATAGTATTATATTGACACATCTGTCTCATTTGGGGACTCTTTTTTTACTGGGTTGCTGCTCCATTGAAATATAGAAACATCTACTTAAAGTTATTATTATGGCAAAGAACAGTTTTTTTATTGGTATATTCTGGTTATTGTATAATCAATAATAATGATCAGATATATCATGTTATGGAGGGGTATTTCATTTAAATAGTAAAATACCAGTCGAGGGACTAGAGGGTATTTTGGTCCATCATACATGTAACATGATATATCTGTTTAATTACACCGGATATATTTTAATTGAAACTGTCTGTACAGAGAAGGGATTTCAGAGTACTGCACGGGGGAATTATGCATGTACTAATAGTACATGCGTTAGTACAGTCTGTTTGTAACATCATGGTATCCATATGTACTGGTAAACGTCATTGTTATTCCATAATTAAATCGTTAATTTTAATAGACGTCTTTTTTTCCAATTGAAATCTGACATTTTTGTTGGAAACGTTTTTGGTTTAACACAAAAAATATTGCTTAACCATGTTGTCTTTTGTTTTTAATAATTTTAGCAGGAAGACGCTCGTGAGGGTAAAAAAGCAATACTCAAAATGGCAACTACAATCATGGTATTTGAGGCAAAATCATACAATGCAACTAAATTGTTTTAAGGTGCAAGGTACCCAAGTTATCCCACACACTTAAATGAGTTCAGCACCTTTAATTTTCTTAATATATATTTTGACTAAACATTTACCCTGACCCTTTGACAAAACTTTAAAATTTCAAAAAAATTTGAACCAATCACTTTATCAGAAAAATGCCGTTCATTATATAGCAGTTTGACAAACACTAATTTTGATCATTGAAAAGTTCAATTGATTTTTTACAAAGTTATCTCCCTGTAATGTTAGGTACCACCTTAATTAAGGAACACCAATACTGTAACATACCTCAGTCTCATCTCGAGGCCATAAGGCCAAGAACCCACCAGTATGCGAAGTACCAAGTTTTTCTCTTTTCTGAATTTCTTCAGAAAGAAATTTGGCTCTTTCTGTCTTCTCCCATTTTTCTTGAAACACATCAATTAAATATTTGTCATCTATAATAACCAAAGAAATTTGATAAATATTTAAATGTCAGTGTATTCTTGAAAAATTGACTAATAAACCATAGAATACATGGCCACTGTCGTGCTAATCAAAACACTAGAGTATAAACATCTAATTAATAAATGCATGTTTTCTACTGATTTTTTTTTCATCCCGACTCAACATGAAAACAAGTCCATTTACTCCTCTTTTTAACTAGAGGCTCTAAAAAAACATGTGCGCTCACCTTGGTCTTTTTGCATATTAAACTAAGGACACATAGATGTTTTTTTTTACAAAATTGAGTTTTGGTGATGGTGATGTGTTTTTAGATCTTACTTTACTGAACATTTTTGCTGCTTACAATTATCTCTATCTATAATGAACTCGGCACAGTAGTAACAGTGGAAAATGATTTGTAAAAATTTACAAAATTTATGAAAATTGTTACAAATTGACTATAAAGGGCAATAATGTAAGTGATAAATTTGTCCCGGTAAAATATGTCTGGGCAGACAAATATTACTAGTATAAAAAGTCCATGGTTACAGAATTTACTAGTAAATTTAGTCCGATGTTGGTAATATATGTCCCCAGACTAATTTTCCTAGGTAATCATGTCCTATAATCCTATATAATAAATTCAAATAATTTAAACCATGGAAATTTTATGTTTCATGTTATGTTTTAGTAATGTTTAAGAGTTGCTTAGTTATATTTTTAATACAATTTATGTCCCCAGCTGACTAATTTTCCTAGGAAATCATGTCCATGTAATTAATAGTCCTAGGTCTTGGTTAAAATGTCCATTTCCTTAATTTTAAAAGGTGAATATAAATGTATGTTTTAAAATTGTTAAAGACAAAACGAAAGAGTTGTGTGTCAATATTTTTAATAAAATTTGTCTCCAGACCAATTTTCCTAGGAAATCATGTCCATGTCATTAATAATAGTTCCTGGTTAAAATGTTCATGCCCTTGATTTTAAAAGGTGAATATATATGTTATATTTTAATATTGTTAAAGAGTTATGTATTAATTTTTTAAATAATTTTTGTTCCCAGACTTATTTTCCTAGGAAATCATGTCCATGTCATGAGTATTCCTAGGTAAAAATGTCCATGTCATGAGTATTCCTTGGTAAAAATGTCCATGTGTTTTATTATAAAAGGAAAATGTTATAAGCAATGGAAACTCAATATTCATGTTTTAATTAGGTTATAAAAGAAATTATATTCCTAGTAAAATCATGGACATGGACTTGATTAACTAGGATAAAATGTCTGGCGGACAAATTTTACTACCGGACCAAATTTACTGTTACTCCTTTCGGGGTCAATTGACCATTTTGTTCAAGTTCAATGACTTATTTTTAATACGGGGTTAAACATGGTCGCAGGATCCCCCCTAACCTATGACAGTGGTATAACAGTACAACATAAGAACTAATTATAAAAATCAGTTGAAAAATGCTTAACTCATCAGATGGACAGCAAGAATGCGTCTAAAGTATGCCCCACTCGCACTATCAATTTCCATTTCAATGCCATGAAATTGGGTAAAAAATCTAATTTGGCATTAAAATTAAAAAAAAAGATCATACCATAGGGGACATGTGTACAAGTTAGGAGTTGAATGGAAATGATCTTCATCAAAAACTACCTTGACCAAAACCTTTAACCTGAAGCGGGGCAGACGGACAAACTGACGCACAGACCAGAAATTATACATTGTAATGCCGCTCTATTGTCATAGGTGGGGCATACAAATACAAGTGGACGTGGCTGGGTACTTGAACATCCCAACAACAAAAAGACACTAGGAACAGATCTGAGAGTAATTCAATGCATTATTTCAACTGGTTTAGCAGTTGTTTTCAAACTTAACTAAGTAAGGGGAGATGTAATTTATTAAAGAGGGGCAAAAGATACCAAAGGGACAGCCAATCTCATAAATCGAAAATAAACTGACAACGCCATGGCTAAAAATGAAAAAGACAAACAGAAAAACAATAGAACACATAACACAACATAGAAAACTAAAGAATAAACAACACGAACCCCACCAAAAACTAGGGTTAATATCAGGTGCTCCGGAAGGGTAAGCAGATCCTGTTCCACATGTGGCATCCGTCGTGCTGCTTATGTGATAACAAATCCGGTAAATAGTCTAATTTGGTAGGTCACATTCATGAAGGGAAGGGTATTGTAGCTACGACGTAAGAAACATATCCGATATCATTTGTGAAACGGTAATTCCATAACGGTCAACCAACTCGTGATGGCGTCCGTAAAATTTACGAAGGGATGATTTCAACTTCACTCTTGTTTTTATAGTTTCCTTGTGAGCAGCAACCCTCTATTAAGAAAATCATGATAGGAAATACAAGCACGGGAATATCGTATCAATTGGGAGATATATACCATATGCAGCTGCTGTTGGAATGTTGCTACTTAGAAATGGGAAGTTCACAATTGGAAAGCTGAAATCATCTCTTTTGGCGTAAAGTTTTGTTTTTAACCGACCCTCATTGTCAATTTCTAGATGTAAGTCAAGATCTGAGGCCGACTTAATCACCAAATATTGAATTAGTTTGTGAAAGAACATCATGTATATAGCGGAAAGTAGAGTTAAAAGATATCGGTAACTTCTTATAAAATATGAATGTATCCATGATATATATATAGCATATTTTTCAAATTACAAATGGACATATAACTTGACACAGTAGAAGTGGGTCTCATCCAAATTCAAACTTAATCAGTGTTTGAAAGTATTATATATAAGCATTATGTAATTAGACCCAAGACCATGATGACCCAAACTTTGCATTATAATTCTTTTTAAAGCATATGTATTACATTGTTTACTACTCAGTGGCGGATCCAGGGGGGGGGGGGGGGGGGGGGGGGGTTCCGGGGGTTCGAACCACCCTTTTTTTGGCCGGTGAATGTATTTGAATGGGAGCATATAGTTGGAACCCACCCCCCCCCCCCCCCCCTTTACTCTGTGTTGGAACCCCCCTTTTTAAAATGGCTGGATCCGCCATTGCTACTTACCATTAAGACACAATATTTCACCAAATAGTTCCTTTCTTCCATATTTCACATTCAAAGTTGTTGAAACAGTGGGCTCTTTATCAGTGATAAGATGTCGTCTTTCAATGACTGAGGTGTAACCGTCAAGATCAAATAAAACCAATGCAAACTTTGTCATCCTGGATAAAAATAATCATTGTATTTTAATACTGGCAAGAGAATATCAAAGCCCTAATACACAGAATAACTAGTCACGAAGAGTGATGGAAATGATGGGATAATTAGCAAAATGTTATATTGTTGTCCAATCTTATTGCACCTATTTTAAAAATTATGTTTTTCACCTAGAGAGCTAGTCTTTTATCCAACCTAATAATTCACTACTATAATAACCAACTATTTATTCTCGTGGTCAGAGGAAGAAGATAAACTTATTATTTATAACAATATGTTTGGCTTCAGACCCAGACGATCTACTATAGATGCAATAGTTGTACTACATGGAATTATTACTTAAAAATATACATGTAATACTCTTCAACAGAAGAAATCAAAGTCCTTGATAGCACCTCTGGAAAGTTTACAACTGTAGCTGTGTATTATTCCAAAAAGGTTATAGACGTGTATTATTTCAAATATATATTTCATCACAGCTTTGATGTTTTAAACTAAACCATTGTCTCGTCAGTAATTATCAAATATCACTTTTTTTCATGTTTATCATAAAAAGTTTTTTTTTGTGTTCTATTGCAACCTAAAACTGTAGATCTAAAATAATGAAATATATAGAAAGCTAGAGTTGTTAATTTCTTTAAGTACCCATGCCATGTCAACTTCAAGGGCATGTGAATTAATATAAACGAGATTCACTTTTTGTCTAGTATCGAGTTGCGAGTTACAAAATTCGAGTTGCGAGTTACGAATGTCGGGTTGCGAGTTAAGAAAGTTGAGTTGCGAGTTATGAAAGTCGAGTTGCGAGTTAAGAAAGTCGAGTTGCGAGTTAAAAAAGTCGAGCTGCCAGTTAAGAAAGTCGGGTTGCGAGTTACAAAAGTCGAAATGCGTAAAAATGTGGAAACGAAACTATTTGAATTGTTTGGTGTAACTTTTTAACATTTTGGAATAATGATTGCTTATAGAATTATATACAGTATTGTTTATTTGTTTTGTTGTTTTGACTTCATCTAGTCTCTTGTAAAAGTAAAATGGATTGCTAACATAATCACTACGTATAGTATTTTCTGAAGATGCAGATAGCCTTTTGAAATACAGGTGATGGGTCCGTGTAACACTTATCAATTCAAAGTTTTAAAAAGTTTTGAAATTTTAGATTTTTGGAATTTTGATCAAAGATTTAAAATATCAAAATTTCAAATTGTGTAAAAATTTTGAAATTTTGAAATTTTAACCAATTTATTAAAATATTAAAATTCTAAATATCGTTTTTAAATTTGATAATTTAGGAATTTGATCAAACTTTTAAAATACTAAACCGTACGTGCAATTTTGATTATTTCACTTTTTGAAAGTTTAATTTTTTTAATTTTTGATTAAAATATCAAAAATAG
The DNA here is from genome assembly GCA_019925275.1 of Mytilus edulis. Lineage (NCBI taxonomy): Eukaryota > Metazoa > Mollusca > Bivalvia > Mytilida > Mytilidae > Mytilus > Mytilus edulis. The sequence continues at coordinate 31,402,869 of CM034359.1, forward strand.
AAAAGGGGCAAAAAGAGGGGTACATGTAAAAAGTGAAACGAAATAAAAGCGGAACAAAACGAAACAATATGAATTGAAAACATACTGAGACTTAAAAGTGTGTGTATGAAATAAAACCACAGACAGACAGTTGTAAGCGGTGAAAAATTGAATGACAAAATAAATATTTCTCAAAAGAAGAGAGTTCATTTTAAAACCAGACGTACGACTCTGATATTGGCCATTCTACTTGCTGATTTTTGTAGCACCCATATTTTAGGAGAAACAGAAGTAACAGTAAAAACTGAAAAACTCGCAGTAGGTCAAATAGTATGGTTAGGTTGAGCATGTATATATATATTTTCTACTGAACTCTAAGCAATAAAAAGGCTCAATACACGGTATATTTATTTATCTCTTTTGATTTCAATTGTTTCTGTTTTGCTCTACGACTTCTTACTTTCTGTAATCATGTTGGCTAAAGAATATATCATTTCATGTACATCATAAACGATCATCTTTAATGTTTTAATCTGTTCTTTGTAAGTTGTTGGCCCTAAATATTCAGCTTTGAGCGTTCCCTAAGAAGGTCGATCAAGAAAATCGCTTCGGTCGTAACTTTTAACGTTATGTTTTCATTTTTATCGGTTGTATGACGATATATATCTTATTTGCGTTGAAATTAATATTACTAAGATCAAATATTAGTAGATTGGAGCCAAGATACTGTTACAAGGTATCTACAAAAACTCATCAACTTATAGCTCTGGTTTTGTAAAAGTTGAAACCTTTCATATCATATATAAACATATATCATAAACATTATTTTCACGAGCATTCATATATATGTAATAGTTGCCGCTGTACTACATTAGGCGCCCATGTAGCATTCATATTTATGTAATAGTTGCCGCTGTACTACATTAAGCGCCCATCTGTCCATTTGTAGGTGTCAGCATTTTGAAAATTGAAAATTTTTTCAAAAGTTTATATCAGCGATAAATGGTAATCTTTTGGGGAAATCCAATATATAGATAGTCACTTTTTTTTTACTTTGATACTATCACGAGGGGCTTCGATAATGGTACATTAAAATATTCTGATCCCCAATTTGATGAAAAAATAATATTCTGTGCCAGCAGAGGACAAAAGAAAAATTCTGAATCCAAATTTTCTCAATGCCTTATAGTGTTAAATTTTGAACCAGACAAGTTGATTAATAGCGATGAAAAACAAAATATCAAAAATAGAAAAGGGGCAAAAAGAGGGGTACATGTAAAAAGTGAAACGAAATAAAAGCGGAACAAAACGAAACAATATGAATTGAAAACATACTGAGACTTAAAAGTGTGTGTTTGAAATAAAACCACAGACAGACAGTTGTAAGCGGTGAAAAATTGAATGACAAAATAAATATTTCTCAAAAGAAGAGAGTTCATTTTAAAACCAGACGTACGACTCTGATATTGGCCATTTTACTTGCTGGCTTTTGTAGCACCCATATTTTAGGAGAAACAGGAGTAACAGTAAAAACTGAAAAACTCGCAGTAGGTCAAATAGTATGGTTAGGTTGAGCATGTATATATATATTTTCTACTGAACTCTAAGCAATAAAAAGGCTCAATACACGGTATATTTATTTATCTCTTTTGATTTCAATTGTTTCTGTTTTACTCTACGACTTCTTACTTTCTGTAATCATGTTGGCTAAAGAATATATCATTTCATGTACATTATGAACGATCATCTTTAATGTTTTAATCTGTTCTTTATAAGTTGTTGGCCCTAAATATTCAGCTTTGAGCGTTCCCTAAGAAGGTCGATCAAGAAAATCGCTTCGGTCGTAACTTTTAACGTTATGTTTTCATTTTTATCGGTTGTATGACGATATATATCTTATTTACGTTGAAATTAAGATTACTAAGATCAAATATTAGTAGATTGGAGCCAAGATACTGTTACAAGGTATCTACAAAAACTCATCAACTTATAGCTCTGGTTTTGTAAAAGTTGAAACCTTTCATATCATATATAAACATATACCATAAACATTATTTTCACGAGCATTCATATGTATGTAATAGTTGCCGCTGTACTACATTAGGCGCCCATCTAGCATTCATATTTATGTAATAGTTGCCGCTGTACTACATTAAGCGCCCATCTGTCCATTTGTAGGTGTCAGCATTTTGAAAATTGAAAATTCTTTTCAAAAGTTTATATCAGCGATAAATGGTAATCTTTTGGGGAAATCCAATATATAGATAGTCACTTTTTTTTTTTACTTTGATACTATCACGAGGGGCTTCGATAATGGTACATTAAAAAATTCTGATCCCCAATTTGATGAAAAAATAATATTCTGTGCCAGCAGAGGACAAAAGAAAAATTCTGAATCCAAATTTTCTCCATGCCTTATAGTGTTAAATTTTGAACCAGACAAGTTGATTAATAGCGATGAAAGACTTAATAAAATTCTTAAACAACCACACCCCATTTTAAAGTTAAATGGTTTCTCCCTTATAGACAAAGTTTGGATTGGTAATTATATACGTAGCTCCATTATGGGTCCTAAATCAACCACTGTTTTTAAATAGTAATTAAAAGGAAAGGGATTTTTTTGTATTAAGGGATATTATTGTTCCGAATTTGCATTTTGTTACTTGAGCATTTTTAAGTTATCGTACGACAATCGACTTTGAGCAAACTAAAAGAACACATGTGCATCCAGCCAAAATGGGGCGTGTAAAGAGAAGCCACACTGTCAGCTGCATGATGGATTTTTTTCCATTTTTGGCCGAACACCAATGTTGCTCTAGAAAAAAACAGTACAATGTAAAACGCTGAATTTTAAGTAAAGAATTCACCTACGGAACACTGAAACTGAAATTTGAAAGTCAAGAAAAATCTCGAGAGAAAAATAAGAACCGAAACAATTAAAGAGGTGTTTGGCCAAAGTTAAGTTAAAACATATCAAAATCCATCTATAAGGGCTACTTTGTCCTAGGGAGTTGAATCCTACGTTTCTTCGTAATTTGTATGTTTACAAACATCCTATTTCAAATTATCGATTTTTTGTTGTCAGTGACAAATATTTCATGAATGTTCCGGAACAAATTAGCAATAAGTGCATCAGGGAGAGAGTGTGCATAATGAAGACATATAAAAATTTTCAATTCATGAGGTCTGCAGCTGGCGTATGACAGTAACTGCTAGCCTTATATATAGTAGTCCTTTTTGTTAATTTATTGTCATTGTCATTTTGATTAGCTTCTTTTGTTTCCTATTCTGAAATAGGACTTGTATTTCCTTTTCAAGTGCGTTTTACTGTTCGTTTTACTGTGTGTTTTTTTCATTCTTTATTGGCTAGAGGTATAGGGAAGGGTTGTGATCTCACGAAACATATTTAATCCCGCCGCATTTGTGCGCCTGTCCCAATTCAGGAGCCTCTGTCCTTTTAAGTCTTGTATGATTTAAATTTTAGTTCATTGCTATATTTCGGGAGATTAGTGTGACGTCTATAATCACTGAACCATTACACTTTTTTGCCTAGGGGCCAGCTGAAGCACGCCTAGCACAACGTGCATTGCGACGCTATACATTAAGTATTCCTTCCGTATCATTTCTTGGAACTGAAATATACCATAAAAGGCAATATATTATCGTCATGCAATCGATAAAAAAGAAAACAAAACGTTTAAAGTTGCATGCGACCGAAGCGCTTTTTCTGGATCTACCTTCATCAGGAACGTCAAAAAAGCGAATAATACTATTTGGTTTACTCCGAGTTTCTCAGTTTTCACTGATAGTTCTAAATGTTGGGCACTGGGAACACCAAATAGCTCTGAATTATTTATCTCAAACGCTAACCTTATATAAGTTAAATAGGTTTAATTAGTTAGTTTTTTTTTTATAGATGCACAACCTTAAAATTTCAGGATACTGTTATCCCATGTGATGTCTAATATGTTTCATAAAAAAAACCGACTTCTTCTTTTCATTATTTATTTTGTAATTAAAAATGATTTGATATATTTCGTGCTATTTATTTATAACTAAGAATGATCGTTATCAGAGCCGTGTTTACATCAGTGTTTACAGGTACCCCTCTTTTCGTCCCTTTTCTATTTTTGATATTTAAAATCAAAAATTTTAAAAATCAAACTTTCAAAAAGTGAAATAATCAAAATTGCACGTTAGGTTAAGTATTTTAAAAGTTTGATCAAATTCCTAACTATCAAATTTATAAACGATATTTAGAATTTTAATATTTTAATAATTTGGTTAAAATTTCAAAATTTCAAAACTTTTACACAAATTGAATGATATTTTAAAACTTTATTCAAAATTTAAAAAAATTTAAAATTTCAAAACTTTTTAAAACTTTGAATTGATAAGTGTTACACGGACCCGGATGGCTTGCAGTTTTATTATTACTACATTTCATAGCTAGCACCGTCATATCAAACGTAAAGGTAGATAACAAGCAAACTATAAAAGTACATATATGTAAAAGACCGGGACCCTTCTGCAGATTTCGTTTATAGTGGGGTTTTTTTTTTTTTTGGAGCAGCTGCAGAGCCGGGCAATATTCGTTAGGGACCGCAAAATTAAGTCTTTGGAAGTGACACTCAAAATTATATGTAAAAATCATATTATATCTACATTGGCTAGAGATGAAGGGGAAATGATGGGCGTGAATAAAACCAGTTTAAACCCGCCACATCTTTGTGTCTGACCTAAACCAGGAACCTTTAGCCTTTGTTGCTCTTGTATATTTTTTAATTTTAGTTCATCTTTATATTTAGGAGCATGGAATGGCGTCCATATTCTTGATCTAATGAACGTTGTGTATCTGGGCCTTCTCGGGGATCCATCTAGGTGTATAATTTCTCGCCGTGTTGAAGACCCAATGACCTTTGGTTGAATTGTATATTTTGGTTGGGTTGCTGTCTCTTTGACTCATTCTCCGTTTTTAATTCTTTAGTCTATACATGTAGTTGTCAAAGATACTATTGTAAAAACTACATTTGCACCATATTATAGTTAAGATTTAAATGGAAAGTTTAAAAAGTTTATTGTTACATCGTGAATAAGTTTTTTTTAAGTATTCCTCCGGTAGTAGTAACCTATATATTCATACTTATAAGTAACATATAAAACAGAGTCACTTAGGTTTTTAAATTATATATATATAGTGTTCACATTTTTAAGATTGCCAATTATGGGTTAGTAAAATGTTAGTTTTTTTAAAATTCAATTTGTATTGTTTCACATTTTTCATGTTTGGGCCGTTTATAGCAGACTACAAAGAATGGATTTTGAAGGCCATGCGGTTGTCTATGGTGGATTTAATCCACTTCATTTAACCTTGATGGTGCCTCATTGCCAATCATTCCACATCTCCTTATTTTTATATAGAGGAAATGATTATGTAGTTGTCTAGGACCACACATCAGTATAGTCAGTTAACCAGTGTAAATAAGTACGTCCGACGTGTTGCTTTCAATTTTATTTTAATAAACTTTTGGTTTAACTATTATGTATAGTGCTTTTTTTTAGTTTTTATGATGTCGTTAATTTATAGCAGAACTGGGCTTACCATTATTAGTGGTTACTGGTACTATAACCGATTCTGGAAATCAGCAGCGATGTAATTAGGAATATCTCCAGAAATAGTTTTATGAAGAAACAATAATTTGTTTTTCTGACATCTATTCTGGAGGGAATCTCAACCCAATTCATTGTACAGAGTTTCATTTCGAAGCCCAGTTACAATTCTAGCAGCAGCTTGTTGTACTGACTCAATTAGATCTGATTCTTCTTTTGTGCAGTTATCCCAAGTTATGTTCCCATATTTCAAAATAGGCCTTATAAATGCAATATAAAGTCTTTTCGGAGACTGTCTATCAATCTTATGTTTTAAATATCTAATAATATTAAGACGTCTACAAGCTTTTGCATAAATATACTGTAAGTGACTTGACCATCTGACAATAGATGATAGGATTACACTTAGATGAGTATGTTCTGAGATATTTACTAGTATCATCTGCAAACAGTTTTATTTTGTTTGTAACTACATCTACAATGTCAGTCACAAACAATAAAAGCAGAAAAGGGCCCAAGATGGACCCTTCAGGGACTCCTGCCTTGACAGTATTCAAATTAGAAAAAAAAACACATTTCCTCCAACCCTTTGATTTCTTTCAGAAAGATAAATTTTGAACCAGTAAAAACAAATTACCCTTTGTTCCATATTTTCTTACTTTATACAGAAGTCCAATGTGCCAAACGCGTGTTCAAATCGCCTTTGACACATCACAAAAAATAAATCTAACATCTTTCCCTTTGTCAAGATTTTTTACAATTTCATGATATAATAAAAGTAACTGATTTATAGTAGAATCCTTGATACGGAACTCTGACTGTCCTGACTGTTGATCAGTTTTAATATTGCATGATCGTGCATGTAGTTATGTAAAGACTTGAAAAATGTTTTTCTAAAACAATTTGTAACAGAGATAGGCCTGTAGTTTGAAACACTGTCCTGATCTCCTTATATTTAATACATTTGGAAATGTTCATTCACTTCCTGGTCTATTATCATTATGTCAGACAGCTCATAGGGTCAAAAGGTGGGACAATAGGCAATTGCGGTTCTGTATCAAATCTTGATATTGAGGAAAATAATCAATTCATTAATGGGTGTGGCTTTTTCAACGGGGTGAATAAGAATCTCTCCATTTTACCTGAATGGGAGAATTTTGACTCTCTTTATTTTTAAATTTGCCAACACTCTTAGCTATTCTACACCACTTTCTGGGGGAGGGGATTTATCGAATAGGGAATCAGTGTGCAAAATCAGGTACTAACGTTTTGCCTCTCTTACTGGATCAATCACTTCATTTCTGAGTTCTTTAATTTTTTCCAATCTGAAACTTAATTTCTTGATTTAGCTTTTTTGTTAGAACGGTTACGCTTTCGCATTTTAGTTTAATACAGGTTTTGATCCAAGATTTGTCCCTGGGAATAACCAGTTCTTTTCTTTTTTGAATATATGTGTCCATGACATGATGAACTTCTTGGTTAAAAATTAGACCAATTATTTTATTAGTGTTATGAAGATTTTTAAAACATTCTCCATGCAATTTTTTCCTTGTAAATACATATTTGCTGATGCATAATCACCACTCTCATAATCACTACTTTTGAATAAGCCTTTTGTCTAGCAGTGGAAAAAATTATCTCAATAAGTGTTAGACAGTGATCACTACAGAAACTTGGTAGTTTCACACTATTTCTTAGTATACTCTAAGATTATTCATATACATGTATATAGGGTCTGATAGTGCTGCAGTTGAGGAGGTTATTCGAGTAGGTCCCTGAACAACATTTTCTATGTCATATCTTTCACAGATTATTGATTTCCTACTAGTCGGACTTCCTTTTAGTAAATCTATGTTCAAGTCACCAAGCATTATAACATTTTTATCAGTATCTTTAACATTATCTAAAAAAATTTCAAAATGGTCAAGATAGTAATTTAATAGGTGCATTTGGAGGTCTATAAAACATACAACTAAGAATCTGCCAGTTTTTGTTTAAAAACGATGAATGGAATACGAAAAGTAAACATAGATTCCGCTACTTTTTTTATTATCTTCTAAATCGATAAGTTCTATTACTTTGCTGCAAATCCTCATCTTCAAACGCATTGACCGTTCGTTATTTAGCGATAGCCTACATACATGTCTTTGTTTAATGACTTGTGATGTATATGAACCAAAAATAATGATTAGTAAATTCATCCGAAATTCCAATGAGGAAACTATTTTCTCCATGATTTTGCAGTGTGTTATAGTCTGCGCGAGATGCAGAATTTCCTTTACTATTCTATTTTTAGTATTATTTGTTTACGAAATATAAGGTGATAAGGTAATTTATGGTCAGACCTGTTCTATTTATGTTGTAGTGTAAACGCACTGGATCAAATAAAATCGATCTCGTCCTTTAATGATACAATATTTTTTACTAGTATTGGACTTAAAAAATAAGTATCTCATATAACTCTTTCAAATCCATCAATCACGGGAATAACTTATATAACTAAGTTTGGGTAAATGCATGCTTTCTCAAAATTATTTTTGTAACTCGCAACTCGACTTTTGTAACTCGCAACTCGACCTTTCTTAACTCGCAACTCGACTTTCGTAACTTGCAACTCGACTTTCTTAACTCGCAACTCGACATTTGTAACTCGCAGCTCGACTTTCGTAACTCGCAACTCGACTTTCTTAACTCGCAACTCGACTTTTGTTACTCGCAACTCGACTTTCTTAACTCGCACCTCGACTTTTGTTACTCGCAACTCGACTTTCATAACTCGCAACTCGACTTTCGTAATTGCAACTCGACTTTCTTAACTCGCAACTCGACTTTCTTAACTTGCAACTCGACTTTTGTAACTCGCAAACCGACTTTCTTAACTCGTAACTCGACTTTTGTTACTCGCAACTCGACTTTCGTAACTCGCAACTCGACTTTCTTAAATCGCAACTTGCAACTCGACGATAAGAAACCCTCCCACATGTTTCATATCGGGGTTTTATAGCTTTCTACACGTACATGTATATATTGTACAAATATTTCTCATTATTGACAACATTATGGTGGCCATTAGTTATTAGTACATTGGGCCATTCCTGTTAATCTATGCTAACGGGGGATGGATGGTCCTTTCTGAGGGATGTAAAATTTATACATCTGGAGGGTGATATTTTTTTTCCCACCTGACATGTACAATTATACGCAAAATACTTCTGAGGGTCTTGCAGCGACAGGTATTTTTTCCCATGAAATCCCATCCGCCTAGTATGAACAGACACTCTAAATCTTATGTGTCTAAATTTTTAGATCTGATAGGCAGTTTTTCATGATGTTTTTTCTGATACTTATAAAAAAAAACCACCTCCCCATCCATCCCCACCTGTCAGAAATTAACTGGAATGACCCATTTCCCTCTTTTGAACTCTTTTGGATAGCATTGGTTCTTTGCAAACAATACCGCATCTTTTCTATAAATAAGACAGTTACGGTAACTTAAATCAATATATACAACTGTAAAGAAAGTAAATTTATATTAAAGGCTTTGATAAAAAAAATAAAATAGGGAACGTGTCCATTGAACACAAATGATGCCCCCGCTAGCATTAACGTTACAAAGGGTCACAATTCAAGAACTGTAAATGTGACACTATCAACATTTGTAATTGATCTGAGTTATGGGGTCATAAGCATTGTGTATACATTTTAATTACACAATAATTCTTATATGATTTGCATATCTATAAATACTAGAATTGGATTGGTCAATTAGAATTTTTCTCTAAGTTTACACTTCGTTAAACCATGTTTCCGAAACTACTTTTGTAATCTATTCATGCGCGATACACAATCTTGCAGTGATCCCGGGATTTTCAGCAAATTGAGATTAAAAAACAATTGCATAACAGTTGTGACTATTCTAGTGCATATATAACCAAAAAATAAATAAATTCATTGCACTAAAGCTACGAAAATGCACAAAAATTAAATTTAATAAAATTCCGCGAAATTTCATGAAGGATTTGGCGAATTTACGTCATGGCAAAACACGACGTCATACGAATGGAAGTTTTCAAGGGAAGGATTATTTCGTTAGGTGCACGCTTCAAATTCGGATAAAATTTAATTAAAATGAAGTTTTTGAGGTAGGTGCTATTTCATTTAAGATTCCGTTGTATTTATCGGACATTTATGGTTTTTAGAAAGTCAAGATGGCGGCGTACTCCTTAGTTACGACTTGCTATTGTGCTTTTGATTGGTAAATATATATAGTAGCCATCAACAAAAAAAATGTTTGGCTGAAGAATTATAAGGATTAAACACATTTTTTCTAGAGGTTATTGATGTGTAAACCGGGGCTCTTACTCACAAACTCAACATAAAAGTCCTTCGGACTTTTATTCAGTTTGTGAGTTAATCGCCTTGGTTTACACATCAATAACCTCTAGAAAAAATGTGTTTAATCCTATAGTATTGCGCAAAAGATTTGTAAGATCTTGATGTACGGTATAGTCTTCTCGTTTTAAATAGAACTTAATTGGTGTAAATACTATATTCTGTGGTGATCCTGCGTATGTTGCATTTTAAACTGTACACTTGTACTTACTTTGTGTTGTTAATGTTCTTAAATGAACAATATTCTCACTATTATAAACATTGTTAGGTATGATGTTATGTGAAAGCTTTACATCTCGCCAGAGGGTGATCTAACACTGACACACCAAGTCCGAATGGGATAACTATTAATGAAAAAGTGCGCGCAATATTACGTTCCGGAAATAACTGTAACGAATGACTTGTGTTCATCCCAATTCTCACTGGGTCAATAAATGTAATCCACGAAAATTGATTTGATCAGATGTTTTCTCCTCGAACAGGTCGAGTTGCCAACAAATATAAAAATTAAACATGATATCTATCATTTATGATAACATAGATAAAATACCAAAAAATAAGTTGAATTCATGAAACTATTGAATTTATAAAGTTTTGGTATTGTAATTTTATGTTATGTCTTAAGTCATGATCGAGCAAAGACTTCTACACGGCCGGCATTCGGTATATATATCTTGAAAGCATACTGTAGCTAACGACAGTCAAACATTGCTATCGGATCGTGAATTTAATTAATTGTTATTCTGCTCCAAAATCTGATGAAAATATGCGGTATTTTCAAAACGCGGAAGAAATAATTAAAAAACAAACACTTTGAATTGTCAAAACCTATTATCTTATGTTACAAAAAAAATTAATACGTAATCCCTCGCCTTCACTTTTCAAGCTTCGCCTACAAAACTTGCAAATATATTTTTATAGAAAAAAATTAAAATTGCTCGCTTGCCCCAATTTTTGGAGTAAAAAATTTGTAGAACACGAAATTAAATTGGTGTGGCCTAAATAACCTTTTTATGTTCATGTTTGGTAAACATTGTTGTAAATATAGAGAAACCGAAACCAGAAAAGAAATATACAGCAAAACAAAATCTAATATTAAGTAAAATTTAATGTTAATGAAAATCCAGATAATATATATATAGCCTTTAAATCATAATTTTACCAATGTATACCGAAAACTGTTGTTTAAAATACCGAAACTAATCATAATAAAAGTTGGTATACGTCAATCATGAAGGGATTTCAGAAATCTTTGTATTGAATTCCTGAGAAAATCGTGACAAAAAATTTCAACTTGATTATAGTGTGTAAAATGATACAAGACTTAGTGTTCGACAAACCGACAGTTGTTGAGTGATAAATCTAAAATCCCATCACAATGTATTAATTACTGACTTATATAAACCAGTGGCAAATTCGGGGGTCCGGGGATTGGAACCCCCTTTTGCGGCGATTTATGCATTTGAATGGTGAAATGTAGTGGGAACCCCCACGCCCCGCTTTTTTCCTAGGTTAGGACCTCCCTACTTTTAAATAGCTGGATCCGCCCCTGTTTAAGCCCTGAAATCAATTTCCGAAATCCTTGATATGTAGTTCAAGGCATATAAACGTTGAAAATATGCCGCACAGCCCTATATTTTGACCTTTGAAAAAAATGGAGTGCATATGAACTTTCAATTTTGAAATCAATTCTAGGATAAGATTATTTTCAAAACTTCACAATAAAAATGGTACAGTTTTAGCCGTAAAAGGAGTTCCTATTGGAAATTGTATTGTCGATATTTACAGAACTGCAACCTATATAGCTAGTTTGGATTGTTATAAAATCTATAAAACGAGTCTGGCATTAATATAAATTGAAATAATTAGACCGTCATTGTGGTTACATAAATGATTAGTTTCCGTGTTGTTTCTCATTTATCATGTTTATTATTTATAACTGTGGATGTAAATGTCCTTTGGTTTTGTGAGTCTTTGTTTACTCCTTGGTTTTGATTGTTATTGTCGTCCTGTATTATTTAATTCTGGTAAAAATTGTTAAACTACGTCGAAGTCTTTTTGATGATACGTAACCAATCTTGTTGTCTCAAGTTTCTGATAACAGTTCTGAGTCTTAAATATCAATATTTTAACAAAAGTAGTAATATCCAACGAGTAATTGTACACGTGACAATAAAATAGATAGTGGGAATAAACTCATCATATACTAGTCAACAAAAGAAACGATACACGACTTTGAAATAAAATTGATCAAAAAGTGTTACATATAAAACAAAATGATATACAATTTTTTAAAAAAGCTTTCATTTGCAATGTATGCACATGTGATAATGAAAATCAAAACTTTTCGGAAAGTATCTAAATTCCGTGTAAACGATCATAGGGTGTAAATTAGTTTTGCGGAAAGTTGAATAAAAAATAAACACATATTTTTCTAAGTACTAAATAAAAGTTCAAAGAGGTAGGGCCAATTTGCCAATGATTTTTTTCACAGAAGGGCCAATTTAAAAAAGTGCCGAAAGAATAAAATTTACTATAAAAACAAAAAATAAAAATGCTTTTTGATCAATATCTCGATTTACATATATTATGACATGTGTGATCAAAAGTTAATTTGACCCTAAAAAAGGATGAAAGTCCAATATGCGGATTTTCAGGTGTTTTTAGGTGAGAAAAACAGGGAATCCCCTCAGAAGGACATTTCAAACCAAAAAAAAGTTATGCTTTTTATGACTGTTGTTATGCATACTACTTGTTCCCTCAAAAATGAAATTGGTTTAGAATGTCCTTATAACATAAAAAACAACTTTTTAAAGAAAAAATTGTAACATCGATAAATTGTACCGATATAGTTTCTTTAATAAGAGAGATATGAATAAGCATCGCCGTAGCTCCATTAGTAGAGCACAGAACTACTAATAAATGATGGTTTTAAAGAATGGGTTCGAATCTCGCTCAAAATATTTGCAATTTTAGTGTTGTTATATTAAATTTTAATGTTTCCATCATATTTTTTCGGATGTTTGCTTAATTCATAGAGCCATTCTGGTTTATTTTGACTATATAGTTTACTAGTTTATCATTTTACATGTATCAAAGAAAAAAATAATGTATTGCTTATTGTGTGCATTCCTAGACTATCCATACTCTTGACTTACTTTCTATTTATGTGGTTACATTTATTACATATATTCAAGGACCAACTGCCGTCAAACTGATGTAGGGGCCTGTACATAACCAATAACACAAGAATTAATTCTATTACAATGAAACCTACATGTTGCGGGTGTTATATACACATAACTTAAAATAAGGCCATTGTATACAAGTTTCAAAACAACACAAACTATTTTTTGAAACCTTTTTTGAACATGGTATTATATGTAACAAATGCAGTCAACAACAATTGTGTCGCCAATTCACAAACTGTTTAGATACTAGTACTGAAATTTTTACAACCGTCCCTACACCGGTACCTAAGTCATCAGAAAATAAAACAACACAACAGAACAATCAATTACACTACAAATCGTGATTGTAGGTAAAACATCAAGAAGCTGTTGCATCTGTATCACAACGAAGGTCCGATTTGTTAAAATGACAGAAAAGGCAATATAACATGTGTAAGTAACACAGGGTGATCTATGACCAACTGACGGTAAGATGTACTCGGGTTAAAATATATACATGTAGTATCTTATCTTATCTTATAGACGATAAAACCTTAAAAGACCAGGAAAAGTACAGATATACATATATTTAGAATGAGAAAATCAAGATTTGAATTTGTTCCATGTTATTTGGCTCCTTGGCATGTTACGTGGTATGGCACCTTGCATAAAGGATGTTAATAATAAAATAAAATCAATATTAAAAATCAATAGCCTTGGCCTTGTTTTTGTAGGAATACCTGTTCAAGGTATGAAAATAGATGATGTGACGTATTTTCACGTACTATAATTAACATCTATCGGGCTATTTAAAGGATGATTTACCTATCTAATCGAATGAAACAAATCGCCGGTAAATTGGCTCTACCTCTTTGTTTAAAAATATTCAATATGCTAATCAAGTTATGTTCATGTTGTAACTAATGGGTTGAAATATTGTTTTTTTTTATTTTTGGGAAAAAAAGTGTTTTTTGAAATCTCAAAAATTGCAAAAATGTTTTTTTATTTTCGTCTCAAATCAATGCTTTAGATATGAAAACAATACACAATAAATTTGGAACCTTTCGGATTAGTTTTTAAGATTGTTACCGCTTTTTGAATATCACTTTACACATACTGTCTATGGTAAATCAGTTGATAATGTATACATTTTAACGATTTCTCGTGGGGCCGAGCTTTGCTTAACTAATAAACGAAGAAACTGTATGATTTTTAAAAACAAATTGATGGCAAACACTGTCGTTACCTTTAAATGAGAGGTTGGCATTATTAGTTGCAACTTCTGTTTTTAAAATTGTCGTTTTATGTAAATTTTGTAAAAAAAAAAATCGCGAAAAATGTCACAAAAGCAAAACAATTTTTTTTTTTAAACGGATTTATATTTCCATAATGATTAAGTATTACTTCCTTCAATATTTGTCCAATGAACGAAAAACTTTATCTTTAATTTGAAAAAAAGTCTTGTATCGTTTCTTTTGTTGACTAGTATATATTGATACCAGGAATAAAATTAGTTATTTACGCCAGACGTGCGCTTCGTCCTCAAAAGACCCATCAGTGACCATGGTGACGGTCGAATCAAAAATGTTATAAAAGGCCAAATAAAGTACGAAGTTGAAGAGCATTGCGGGTAAAACATTAATCCTAAAAGTTTTGCCAAATACAACTAAGGGGAAACAGCTAATAGCTATTTAAAGAAATAAGGTAGATACTTCTCAATTCAATAATTTTGCCCCGAGTTTATTACCCGAAGGTTTGAGGGTTCGTTTAATTATAATTACAAGAAAGATATAAAAAGCATTTAAACCATATAATGAGAACACAGACTGCGCATACTTATTATTATATGAGTAAATAAATTCCATGATTTCTCTGGGTTAATTAACTGAATATTTTAGTGTTCGTTTAATTATAAATACAAAGAAAGCTGTAGACAGCTTTGTTACCATGTAATGATATATCCACAATGACTGTATATATCAATACATATAAGTATGTTATTAAATTATCAAAAGTACATTACTAAACAGCATGTGACGGGTTTTTAAATGTATCACAAGTACATTACTAAGACACCATGTAAAAAGAAAAAAATGACTTGCTTATGTTAGCACCACATGAGGTATCAATGTTTGAATGTTATTATAATGTTTGTTCCATTATTCTACTGCATCTTTTGATTTAATGTTTGGTGACAAATCATTTAACTAGTGGCTTACAGGAGTCACAGGACTTCAAATATTTCAATCCTATATGGTTTTTTATGTTCTGATTGAGATTGTGACAAATTGTTGACTGCTGTACCTCTATTTTGACAATTTTACCTATTATGGCAGTTTTTTTCACAAATCGTTTTAATTTTAACGTAATTCTATGCAAGTGTCATACAAGTGATACGTTTAGCGCTATAAAACCAGGTTCAATCCACCATTTTCTACATTTGAAGATGTCTGCTCCAAGTCAGGAATATGACAGGTGTTGTTCATTCGTTTGATCAGTTTTTTCATTTGATTTTGCCATTTAATTAGGGACTTTCCGTTTTGAATTTTTCTCGGAGTTCAATATTTTTGTTATTTTAGTTTCTGTATTAAGTTCAAATTGAATTACAATTAGTTTAATTGATTTTCATCAGCTTATACTTTGTATGACACATACTGACAGTACGTTACATTTTAAAATCAGATGTTTTCCCAGTAATCAAGGCAATTGACAATTGCATGTTTTTTTGTTTTTTTTTCAAGTCTTATATGAGTAACTTCATCCAATACCCTGTCTTTCAATACACACAATTAAAACAATATTTGTCTATAAATATAATATTTATAAATACATACTAATTCTACAATCTGTCGATACCTGATCTTGCCATGGCATTGCACACGGTCATGTTTTTTCTGACTGTTTATGACGTCTTTACACGAAATCCATTGGATGTTGGATGTGTACGGATTAATAATTTAGTCTTAGGTGCATGATTTTTTATCAGTTGTTAGAGTCTTTTAACTAGCTGTCAGTTAACTGCGAGAACTCTCAGATTTGTACCTAGCGTCTTTGTGTTGTTAGGATGTACAAGTACCCGTCCACGTCCACTTGTATTTTTGTCAACCTGACGAGTTAAGCCTTTTTCAACTGATTTTTATAGTTCGTTCTTATGTTGTACTATTATTCCACTGTCCCAGGTTAGGGAAGGGTATGGATCCCGCCAACATGTTTAACCCCACCACATTCTGAATGTATGTGCCTGTTTAACGTCAGCATCCTGTAATTCAGTGGTTGCCATATGTTTATGTTTTACATATTTGTTTTTCCTTCAATTTTTGTACATAAATTAAGCCGGTAGTTTTCTAGTTTGAAATTTTTAATATTTTTATTTCGGGGCCTTTTATAGCTGACTATGCGTTATAGGCATTGCTCATTGTTGAAGACCGTAGCGGACCTATAGTTGTTAACTAATGTGTTATTTTGGTCTCTTGTGGAGAGTTGTCTCATTGACAATTATACCACATCTTCCTTTATTATCAGTCAATTTAATAGAAGTTTTTTTACTGTTGTAATTGGGGGCAGGGCGATACTTGTTGAGCCGTGTGACAGATTCATATTTTTTTTTAATATCAAACACTGCAAATTTTCTTTTTCAAAGAATATTTGAATGTAACCAATTAAAAATCCATTGATTGCATCATTCCCACTTATTTATTAGTCACTGTTTGTTTCCGCAACAAGCAATATCCATATATGATCAGATTTGTATATGATTAAAAAGGAAATCAAACTTCCCGGTTATTATATGGGTCATTTTCAAAAAATGTAAAATTTTCAGTACACCCATGCTTAAATTTTTATTTTTAATGGGAATTTCAGTTGTAATGGTTTAAATGAAAGCTTGACGGATTTATGATTCAGAACATTAATAATTAACGCATCTTACATCTGTTTTGATAAGATTAATCTGTATTTAAGTCCGATTTTGGGGGTATTTGTGTGCGTACAGTGTCAGAAAAACACATTGCAAATGATTTTTTTTCCGATTTTCTGATCGCATTTTTCAGTACAACCTGGAAATCTTTTATTTTACAGAATAAATATATGTAGAAGTTTATTCTCTTGAAAACAATCTAATTGGATACGTAAAACAAGCTTAATGTTCATATGATGAAATCATAATCTTTCAGTCAGTTTAATTGAAGTCTTGAGCTGGCATGTCAGTTAACTGCTAGTAGTCTGTTGTTATTTATGTGTTATTGTCATTTTGTTTACTTTCTTTTGTTACATCTTCTGACATCAGACTCGGACTTCTCTTGAACTGAATTTTAATGTGCGTATTGTTATGCGTTTACTTTTCTACATTGGTTAGAGGTATAGGGGGAGGGTTGAGATCTCACAAACATGTTTAACGCCGCCGCATTTTTGCGCCTGTCCCAAGTCAGGAGCCTCTGGCCTTTGTTAGTCTTGTATTATTTTAATTTTAGTTTCTTGTGTACAATTTGGAAATTAGTATGGCGTTCATTATCACTGAACTAGTATATATTTGTTTAGGGGCCAGTTGAAGGACGCCTCCGGGTGCGGGAATTTCTCGCTACATTGAAGACCTGTTGGTGACCTTCTGCTGTTGTTTTTTTCTATGGTCGGGTTGTTGTCTCTTTGGCACATTCCCCATTTCTATTCTCAATTTTACTCAATGTGATATCAGTATATCTAGCATTTACTGTAATATGTATACCGTAAAGTGAGACTACCTTACAAACAGTTCAAATATACGTTTTTATGATCTTTTGAGAGGGCCTACCCGCATTGGTATTTCAAATTAGTGTTAGTTTCTGTGATATGCAAATACATGATAGTGAATGGTTTGTTGGGTTTATTCAATTGTTAATTTGGTTTATTCACTCAAAGGGTGAATAAAGATGTTAACGTTCATTTTGTAGCTAAGAGACCACGTTTTAACCTCAATAAATTACCTTAAATAACATTTATTACGTGTAATTATAATCAAATGAATTGAATTGTATCCAATTTAAAAGTTCCTTAAATAATTATATCTACTATAAGTTATGCATACCTGAGACAGCAGAACAAGTGTATATACATGTATAAAAAGTAAAATCACAAAAATACTGAACTTAGAGGAAGATCAATTGGGAAAGTCCATAATCACATGGCAAAATCAAATAACAAAACGCATCAAAAACGAATAGACAAAAACTGTCATATTCCTGACTTGGTACAGGCATTTTCAAATGTAGAAAATGGTGGATTAAACCTGGTTCTATAGCGCTAACCCTCTCACTTTAATGACAGTCTCATCAATTTCCGATATTTTTACATTGATGCGTTAAATAAACAGACACAATAAATATAATAGTCAAAATATGGGTACATCAGTCATCATCGTTTAACAATTTTAAAAGGAACAATTTAACAGAACACAAAAACATCTACTATCTACGAACACACTTATTGAGTGTCTGACGTCAGAAAATTTTATACGTCACATAAATTTGTCGTTCAATGTGCGTACAAACAATTTTAAAATTTTCATGGGAATGTTAGCATACACTTGTATATGTATTTTAGACTACAATGCACATTGTGATTCCAAACATATATCGGTTTACTGCAAGCGCATAGTTTGAACACGACTTGATTCGGAAAATCTTTAGATTAAAGCATTGAAAAAGACTCTTTCATCCATTGTTCAGTCTGTTCCTGATCAATATAATGTTCGTATGTGTAGCAACTGAACATATCTGGTTCAAAATACTAAGATAAAAAGGATACTACCACCCGTTGCACATGAAGGTTATACTGTACTTGCATTATTTGAGATTCCCGTGAGAAACATATGAAATTGATAGGTATGTGTCACGTTGGCAAACATGCCACGTCTGCTCAATAGCATGTGAACAGTTGAAATACGATGAGCATCTCTCATACACAGGGTAAAAACAGCATTTTGTTTCATTTGAAGTCGTTTTATTTTGTTGAATCTAGTATATATACCAGAAAGTATGCAACCGGTTTTACATAGTGCGTACAACATGTGATATGGAAACACTTTCAATAAAAACGATAAAATCAAAACAGTCTAAAGCCAAACATCCAATTGTTATCGAGCATCAAAACGAGACAAAAATGTCAACTAAATACAACTCGAAAAGTCAAGAATCATCTTTAAATGTTAATAATTATTTTACATGTATCTGACATAGATTTAATATAACCAAAATATAAAGAATATGGAGTATTCTTGTGAAAAAAAATCACAGCACGAACTACAAAATAGTCTTAATGTTACATTCATCTGTACTACGAAAGCTATATCAACTTCATTAAAGCCTGCAATTATCAATCATCGGAATTTATCTAGAGCAATAATACACATTAGAAAGAGCACCAATAATAACACCGGGTTCGTTCACATTTCTATTGTAAATACTTTGTAAGTTTATTTTTGTCAAAGAATTCGGGTGTTAATGTTTGAGATGTTTGATGCGGTGTATATAACTTTGTTTTTTGGTGAACTATTTTATCCTTTTATGTTTTATTCATGCCCTTGCAAGTAGGATTGATGGATAGATTATGGTGAGAATCCATAATTTTCTAGTCTTTCAAACTCCAAAAAAATCAGACACAAAACAGTTATAGTTGGACATCCTCGAAACACTTATATACTAGTCCGCATCCGTTTCTGACTATTTTAATTTTATTCTATTTTTCCAAGACACGTCTTAATCAGTTTTCAAAATCAATTACATCAAAAGTACATATGTCAAATAATATATAAGTGCCTATAAATAGCAGCACATGACATAGATTTCTATGTCATGTGCTGCTATTTATAGGCACTTATATTATTATCTCCAGTAGCACGCATTACACAAATGTTTGTGTAATCCATTCAAATCTATCGCTATCTTTACAACATGGATAGCGCACAGTATTTCAAGAAATTAAGATCTTTAACTAAAAAGAAACTACAAACTGAACATCATTTATCTTACTTACAAAATTATATTCAAAGTAAAACTGTACCAAAAGGTTTAAACATCAAAGTGAGTCCCCAGACACCGGGATATAAATCCAAAAGATTCATGAGCCGTTGGAATGAAATTCTGTTTAATTGTTCAATCCAGCTTCTTCAACTGTTACTTTCTTTTACAACCACAAATTACAAACAAATTGTAAATGAAATATCAGATATCATCAACAATAGTAACATTTCTCGTGACGATTTAGCAATAATTAAACGTCGCCTCGCAGATATTGAACAAATTGAACTATCGAAACATAAAGAAAAACAAAGGAATAAATTTCAAAGAGATAAAATTCACACTGTCCATTTAAATCAGCATATGAATGATATTAATACAACAAACCATAAGATTCCTAGAAAAAGAAAATTTAAAAGACGGAAACAAAAAACTGAAAGCATTGTTGTAAATTTGTCATCTAAAGAGCTTACACGTGCTGAGGAATCTCTTTTGAGTAAAGGTTTAATCTTCTGTCCTATCCCATCAACTGTAAATAACTTTCAGCTAGACGAAGACCTAGACCAATTCGCTAGACGTTTACGCTTGAAAGATTTTTTCTGCAATAGGGGCAAGAAAAACCTTGAAGAAGCCGGATTAACAGATTCAGATACAGACACCAATGAAGAAGTCACGCCCATCCCAAAATTTAGGAAAAAAAGTTCATGGAAACCACCAAAGAGTAAAAATGATAACTTGGAGTCATTCATTAACTACGTGAGGTCTGATATAAAGTCCTGCATAACAAATACAAGAAATTATAATTTATCCAAGTCAGAAAGTATAGCTTTGAAAGCGTTAAAAGATCAAGAGGATATTGTAATAAAACCTGCCGACAAAGGGGGCGCTGTGGTTGTCATAAATAAAACAGATTATATAGCAGAGGGGAATCGCCAACTTTCTAACTCCATTTTTTATAAACAATTAACCACAGATCCAACGCTTAATACTATTCGAAGGATCAACACCATCCTTCAAGAGATGTTCGACAATAAGCATATAGACAATGACACCTTTGATTATCTCCGACCTCTTGAGAACGAAGCAAAGGCCGGACGATTCTATATGTTTCCTAAAATACATAAAACGGGCAATCCAGGTCGACCAATTGTGTCAGCCAATAGTCATCCAACTGAAAAGATATCGGAATTTGTAGACCATCATCTAAGACCTCATGTGAAAGAACTGCCCTCATTCATTCAAGATGCGACTGATTATCTCAAGAAAATGGAAAGCCTCAATCCTCTACCAATCAATACTATACTTGCATCCATGGACGTGTCTTCTTTATATACCAACGTTCCAAAGGACGAAGGAATAGCAGCGTGTGAAGAGGCATGGAACACTCGTAGTGATAAAAATCCTCCTACTGAGTGCCTTGTTACACTTCTGAAACTAGTACTGGAGAATAACAACTTCTCTTTCAATGAAAAACACTATCTCCAGATAGACGGTACTAGTATGGGCACAAAAATGGCCCCGTCATATGCCAACATATTTATGAGTCAACTTGAAAAACGCCTCTTGGCTAGTGCTCCATATCAGCCCTTATCATGGTTCCGATTCATTGACGATATTGATTTCAAATGGACAGATTCACAAGAACATCTTAATGAATTTCTAGAACACTGTAACTCCTTCCACCATTCAATTAAATTTACATATGAATCATCTATGGAGAAATAAACTTCCTCGATACTACGAGTTACATCAAGAACGGAACCATTAAAACGGACCTTCATACCAAACAAACGGACAAACATCAATTTCTTTCTCCTAAAAGTTGCCATCCTAAACACTGCTCCCGTGGTATCCCATTCAGCCAGGCATTGCAAATCAAGAGAATATGCTCTACTGAAAATACGAAAAATGCTAGACTTGGACAACTTCGTAAACATCTAGTTGTTCGAGGATACAATAACAACATCATTGATAGCGCTTTCGAAAGAGCAAACAAAATTAGTCGCCAAGAACTTCTTGAGAACAAAGATAAGAATAAAGCAGCTTACAGAACACCCCTTGTACTCACTTACCATCCTGATTTTAAAAATGTGTCATCCATTGTTCAGAAGCATTGGAAAATTATAGAAAATGATTTAAATCTAAAAAAAGTATTTTCATCACCACCGGTCATGGCCTTCAGAAGACCTAAAAACATCCGTGACAAATTAGTGACATCTGTATAAGCAAAGCAGCCTAATCCATCGCCCGGTTGCTACAAACAATGTGGTCGAAGGAATTGTTTGTGTTGTAAAGCTGCCAATACAAGCAGTTCTTTCATCAGCTCCGTTACTAAACAGAATTATACCATCTATTCTAATTCCAACTGTAAAACGGAGAACTCAATTTTATATATTAACATGTGACACTTGCGGCATTCAGTATGTGGGAGAAACAATGGACAAATTTAATATTCGGCTCAATAACCATCGTTCATCGTACAAAACCAACAAAAACTGTCCTCTCACAAGACATCTTCGTTCAACGAAACATCCTTTTGATAATGTTACTTTCCAAATTATAGAAGTCAACACCGAGTGGGACACCACGGCGAGAAGGAGAAGAGAAAACTTTTGGATCCACCAACTCCACACTTTAGAACCTGATTGTCTAAACGAAAAAGACGAAAAAAGATACAGGAAAGATAAAGAATAATTTAAAACAAAGCATCGTCCTTTTAATCCCGTAATATTTGCCAATGGACGTTGCTAGCTACACCTACCAATTATTTATTTTCAAGGTAGCTAAATCCATGTGCAACATATACATTGAGCTGCAAAATTTTCTTATTAACAAAGCAGCTAAATGCACGTGCTCATATACATTGAGCTGCAAACGTTTCTTATCATCTCCGATATCACCTGGACAGATGCACGCTTGATAAAGCTAGTTGGTCTAGCGAAATATTGCGTTTATTTTCATCATTTTGTAAATATTTTAAACATTCTTATATTTACATACTAAATAGTGTGTTAAAATTACATTGTTAGGCAATCTGTCATATAATATATATATATATATATAAAAGAGAATTGTTATTCTATTGCTTCTCTGATCTTGTCCCAAAACACAACATTGCCTTGTTCATCATTTGGGTATTCAATATATGACTGTTTCTGGACAAGTTCTAACATCACCAAAGACAAATCTTGTGCTGGAATCTTCTCATAGAACACTAAAAATAATATATTTTGTCCATTTCTGTGATAAATATTTTCCATCCTAGCCATATTGAATTCAAAATTACAATAATATGAATCTAAAAATGATCTTGTCATTATACAAATCGTTTTCTTACTGTCATGAATGGCACTTGTAATATTCACCGTAATGTCCTCTCCAGGTATAAAGTCTCTCTGATGAATACAAAGCTTTAGGTTTCTTTTCACTTCAAGATTTGGAAGGCACTCTTTAATTATAAAATCCTTTTGTTTATCAGAATACGATATAAAGGCATCATATGTGTACATGCCTTCCGTATCCAGGGGTCTATATCGATAGTATTTGCTCTTTGTCATATAATACAAATAACGAAGCTTCCAACGATATCGATAAAGTAATCCAGCAACAACGGTGACAATGGCCAAACACAAAACCAGCGATATACAAATTACTAAAATCGTGTAGTCTCTGCATCCTTTGATAATTTGTTCAGCATTTTGAACAAAATTTCTATTTAGCACTTTTCCGCTATCGAGTTTACATTTGTAACGATGAATGTTATGAAAAACAGTGGCATGCTTAATCATCCAACTGAGAAAATCTTTCTCTTTGCATATGCATTGGAGAATGTTATTTGATAAATCTACTTTGAATTTTGACTTCATTGTGATATTGGTAATTGCCTCCTTTGCTTGCATGTTCGATATGCTTGTTATATTATTGTTTGATAAATCAAGCATTTCAAGCTTCGTTAATTGAGAAATGTCAAAAGCAATGTCTGATAAGAAGTTGTTACTTAAATTAACAATTCTTAATTTTAGTTGGTTATTAAACACTGACCATTTTAGATCATGAATTTCATTAAAAGACAGATTCACTGATTCAAGTAAGTAGCTTGTATCGTTTTCGATCATTGGGGCATATGACTCAGATGCCAAAAATTTCCCTAGATAATTATGCTGAATATCAATTTGTTTTAAACTCGGCATATCAAAACGACAGTCTATAAGTTTATTTTTAGAAAAATCCAAATATCTAAGTGTTCCTGGTAGTCTTTCTATTTGTTCACCTTCGGGTGTGGCATTAAAAAACCAATTTTCGTTAATATATAATTCACGTATTTTGGTGGAACTTAAATAATAGAAAATCAGCTTCGGTAAAATCATTTGGTATGGAAATGTGTTCGTTAATATCAGTGTTTCTAAGAGTCTCATTTCACCTGTATCTTTAACCAAGTTTGAAAACCCTACGAAGTCCAACTCATTGTTTGATAAATTTAGAATTTTCATTCTGGACAAGCTTTGCAGTGCAGAAGGATTATAAATTCTTATCGAACATCTCGAAATCTGCAAATGCTCCAAATAAGGTACATTTACGAATTAATGTTGTTTTGTCAATTTCAGTCAAAAAGCAATATCCAAGGAATATCTTTGTCAAATTCTGCAACCGAGAATAGCCTTCACCAAACGATAGAACCCGTCTAACAAAAATAGCATCAACATAAAAACTCTCTAAGGTTAAAATATCAGATATGAGATCGTCAGAAAAGGTATGTCCATGTAACTTACTATTGCGTTTGACATTGAGAGATTGAAGACGGATTAATGGTCTAAAGATGTGTGTTGGAAATACAGCATGATCATATCGCAATTGATTGTTTTGCAGTATTAATTGTTTCAAAGAGTGAAGATCAATGAAAGCATATGGTTCTAAAGTGTTTAGATTATTCCATGACAAATCGAGTGTAACTAGCTGAGAAAGATTTTTAAAAGTTCCATTTCGGATTCTTAGAATAATATTATGAGATACATTGAATGTGTACACATTTGTCGGAACAGCTGGAACTGACATTTTCCCACTATTCGAGCAATCAACATTTAAGCGATCCTTCCTAAGCAAGCATCGGCATTGCTTATCAAAATCACAGTTGTTTGAATTAACCAAATCGTCTCGTCCGATCTGAATAATTGCCAACACATGTATCCACTTGATAATCGCCATTAAACCAAAAACACTGAAATCAGAAACACTGTTCATGTTTAGGTTTATACAAATATAAATATAATGTAGTCGGTTAGCTAATACTTGAACCGAATGTTCAAATTAAGTTCCCCGAACTAATTTAAGATGAACCGGCGGCATTTGCAGTTTTGTTTTTTCAATTATCCGCTTTATGAATGTCAAATATGATTTTACGACAGTGTCCACTTTAGAGTTATTACGAATTTTTTAAACTTCTATATATTATCGAATTAAATTAAAGCCAAATTTGTAATTTATAACTAGCATACAATTTCTCTTGATTAACAATTATTAATAATACATAGTTATTTATTTGTTTGGTGAAATTTCAACGAAAATACAACAACAAATCTACCGCATAAAAATTAACGTTCACAGCCACAAACTTCCCCACTGTGTGCATTTAGTGAGACAAACAAGTATATAGAGTTATTATAATGAGGAAATATTTGAATTTTAATTACAGAAAAATACCAAGCAATCGAAATCAGTTTATACAGTACAATAACAATATTTTCAAACGTTATATTATTCATATGTTTATATATATCACAATTACTGAATGCATTGATACAGGAATAGATTACCTGATATGTATTTGGCAAAACATTTACGACTAAACACATTTATTTCTAAAAAAACAGTTGTTGGCATGACACGGGTTATGTTCTTCTCATATATTTTATGATAGTATGATACTAAACCCCTAACGGGAGGGATTGTACCTGATATTCATATGATGAAGACATAATCTTTCAATCAGTTTAATTGAGGTCTGGAGCTGGCATGTCAGTTAACTGCTAGTAGTCTGTTGTTATTTATGTATTGTTGTCATTTTGTTTATTTTCTTTTGTTACATCTTTTGACATCAGACTCGGACTTCTCTTGAACTGAATTTTAATGTGCGTATTGTTATTCTTTTACTTTTCTACATTGGCTAGAGGTATAGGGGGAGGGTTGAGATCTCATAAACATGTTTAACCCCGCCGCAATTTTGCGCCTGTCCCAAGTCAGGAGCCTCTGGCCTTTGTTAGTCTTGTATGATTTTAATTTTTAGTTTCTTGTGTATAATTCGGAGTTTAGTATGACGTCCATTATCACTGTACTATTATGCATATTTTAGGGGCCAGCTGAAGGACACCTACGGGTGCGGGAATTCTCGCTACATTGAAGACCCATTGGTTGCCTTCGGCTGTTGTTTGCTCTATGGTCGGGTGGTTGTCGCTTTGACATATTCACCATTTCCTTTCTCAATTTTACGAATGGAATGTTTGGTTGCAAATGCTTTTCAACTTCGTACTTTATTAGGCCTTCTTAACATTTTTGGATTCAAGCGTCACTGATAAGTCATTTGTAGACAACACGCGCGTCTGGCACGAATACTAAATTTCAAGCATGGTATCTGTGATGCGTTTATTTGCATCTTATAAACGATAATTGGTATGTTAAGAAACAAAAATTCTACAGAACGAAAACTTCCAATTGATTAAATAAGTAGGAAGTTACGAAATAGTACAGATTGATCCTTCCACAACTGACCAACTTGCATTTGTACACATATATATTAAGTAAAATCTATCCACACGAATCTCAAAACTAATTGAAATAAATATCCTAAAATTTCACATTCAGTGTTTTTAGTGTATAATTGTTTTAATAAATCGATTTATAGATGATTTAAAAGCTAGCGTTGCTTTAATTTATTTATTTGTAATGTTCTTAATTACTTGTTTTGTAACGAAATTTGCAAATTGACAAAAAATTAACAGTGCCGCATAAAAAATAATAATTTATGTCATTTTGAGTTACATGTAACTATAACTACTTTATATCAGTTTCCCTATATTGATAAATAGTATGATTTTCCTTTTCGCAAATGTCATGGTTGCGTAATGAAAGTGTACGAATGGCCACTAGGCAAGTTCAATCTTATTTGAAGAGCTTCGTTTCGAACCGATTCGATATGTATTGATTGATAGTCTTTAAACGCGAGTAGGTATATTTCTCTCATAGAAACATCTGCGTAATCGTGTCGTCGGTCATACGAGTTACCAATATTTGTAACGATGACGTTGTTTTCGAGTTCCAAGCCTACGACAACAGTAATCGAAACAATATTTGTAGTTGAAACCGCAATTATTAGTAGTTTGTATGATCGAAAGGGTACTATACACATGTCTTATAAATTATTGCAATCTATATAAACATTGTTAAGTACTGGTATGCTTTGAGTGAGTATGCATATATTTTAAATCTACATGAATGAAATCACAATGTGGTGTCAGTAAAAGTCCGAAAAGTACCGAGTCATCACGTATGATTGAATCATGTTCTTCTTACTTGGGATAAGCACATACAGAGTTTTGAGAAGTCTAGCATGTTTGCTTGCGCAAATCCCTCTGTCGAATCTGCGTAATTGGTGAAACAGTACATCGAAAGTGTAAACTGTATAGCAATTTGAAAAGGGCGTAATTCATCTGATCGTTACAAAGCACAAAAACTAACAAACATATTAAAGACACAAAGTACTGAATGATATCATAGTTCTTGTAGTAAAAGAAACTAGAACAAATCAAATAACAAAAAAATCATGAATAAAATGACTTAAAATACAAATCAAAACTAATCCGAAATCAGAATGATTGTAGTGTAAATAAGTGATACTTTTGAATTATGGGTTTTAAAGCTTTGGAGTAAGCAGCAACCCTCTATCAAGGAAATCATGATCTGCCTAACAATTTTGATGTTTCGCTGTCATGTCTCTGATTGAGTCTTACGCTTTCTGTATTTTATATAATTCTTGCACAACTTTACTGAATCGATATATATCCCGAACTTTTTGTGTTTGGTACGACTGCTTTCATTTTGTACAATTTCTGAGTTATAAAACAACAGTTTGTAAAGAGAGGGGAGGACAAAAGCCTTGGAAATGCAGTTATACTGTCATTAGTTTTCTTTATTCTGTTATTTGTACTATTGAATAAGACTTGTATACATGTAGTTGTTATATATGGCCAGACAACTGAATAGATCAATGGTACACGGATGCCCCACTCGCACTTTCATTTTCTATTATCAGTGGACCATAAAATTGGGGTCAATATTCTAATTTGGCTTTAAAACTAGAAAGATCATACCGAAAGGAACATGTGTACTTAGTTTCAAGTTGATTGGACTTCAGCTTCATATAAAGAAACTACCTTGACAACCTGAAGCGAAACGAACGGACGAACGGACGAACGCACAGACTAGAAAACATAATGCCCTCTACTATCGCAGGTGGGGCATAACAAACATAGAGTAAGTATTTACTCAAAATTCTTTAGTTGGATCCTTAATAGTGAAATATTGGAATAAAAAGAAAATATCTACATCATTATTTGTCTTTATAGTATACTGATAGTAATATCATTTGTTACATATTCGTTAGTTTATATACATTACAGAGAATACAGAGGGTTCATTGTAATTAAACCAATTCCCTTGTTTACAGGCGTTTGCGCTGCTAACTTTATAATAATATGAATCTAGACTTCGAAGAACTAAATTAGCTAATAACGGTCTTCAGTTGTATCTCCTTCGTTATAAATATTTATAAAAGAAGATATAGATGTTTGCATACTTCAATAAACAGCAACAGAACGATACAAATTTCCAAAATGTATTAAATAAATATTTTGATTCCAAGATACTTCTCATAACGGGAATAAAAGTATTGATGAAAATGTACTGTAATATTCGAATGATGATCAATAAAGTCTCTGCCCAACATACGTATTATCATTGTAAACACAGACCCAAACAAGATCATTTTTTTCAAGGGACAGCACTAATGTTTGGCTCATTGAATCATTCGACTGGCAAGCTGGAAAGTACATACTTCCCTGAAAATCGTCGTTTCACACCAGTTCTATTTGCATCTCTTCATTATTGTGATTCATAGACGTAACAGCAACCAAGTATATTCCTTTTATAGGAATATTAGCATGACCCTGATGTGGATCATACGCATTGCCAATGTTGGCTAGTATTTTGTTGTATTTGATTACTTGAAGTGGTCCAAGAGTTACCTCGTAATCCAAAGCGACAGAAAATGCACAATGCTTGAAGTCGGAACTACAATAATTTCAGTATCATATATTTGCATATGTATGATTGTTGAATATACATTTGTAAGCATGTCGCAATTTTTGAATACTCTTAATCACGAAACAAATGATATGTTTTTCTTAGTTAAGTAAAATACGTATTGATGGTCAAGAATACACACAAAAATAAGCAAGAGCAAAAAGGTATGATTCTCCTAATCTATGTTAATGAAAAAAATTGGAAAATTTATATCCAACAGAATCGTGTTCTTTCAGGAAGAGTCAAACAAAGGGTAACGATGCCACATTATTTGCTTTGTAAAATAAAATTATGGTTTATGGTCAGCTTGTCTTCTGCCTCTTGTGCATGAATAAAAAGTAAAATCACAAAAATACTGAACTCCGAGAAAAATCTAAACGGAAAGTCCCTAATCACATGGCAAAATCAAATGACAAAATACATCAAAAACGAATGGACAAGAACTGTCATATTCCTGACTTGGTACAGGCATTTTCAAATGTAGAAAAAAAATCTTTCGAATTCATCATTTGACATGATAATTTGTTTTTATTAAATTGCGATGAAAAAAAGATAACGAATTATTAATCTATATAAATGTCTACAATTTTTTTCAGTATCGCCTCAGTGGCTTAAATTACGACAATAAAAGCAGAAGACTCACCGTTTAATAGCAGCTTTTTCGAAAACTCATCTTTCATCGATTTTCTTTGAACCAATGTTTGTTTATTTTCAATAGCCCTGTTGGCCAGAAAAGGTTCTGGTAATATGTTATTAGAATATTTATCTAAGTCTGTTTGCAAAGTGTGTGGATCTTCATTTTCATAGTTGTTTTTTTTTTTTGCACTGTCCAGGGATAGACAATCTCCGCACCTTTTCGTTCAAATTGTTATTGTCATTTTGGACATTGCGGGATCTGTGTAAGAGCTCTGTTTGTGAATTGTCGAGTTCTTTCAGTTTCATTTGTAGATTATTGCAGTCACTGTTAACAACATGTAGTCACTGTTCATGTTTTTGTTTTCAAGTCTTAGATGAGTAACTTAGTCCAATACCCTGTCATTTAATACAAACAATTAATACAATCAATATTCCATCAATATAGTATTGACATGGATATATATGTATACTATATCAATTCAATGTTTGAGAGGTTTCTATTTTTGTGATGAAACTTATAAAATGGCGAAGGGTGATAATTGTTAAGCCTCGTGACAGATTCGTTCCGATTACATACGGATGATATTATGTGACTTTCTACTAAAATTGGTTGTGCATTGCGATTAAAAATGACTAGATTCATAGTAATTTAAATTTTATCACACAAATTAAAAATTGTCATTGCAGTTTTTTAACAACATTTTGTAAATAAAGACTCCAATAAGTGTACAGTATTGAAGTAACATGACAATAACGGAAAGCATCAAATGTTATTACATGTATTTAAATTTAAACGGCAACTGGTATGCTATAATGTCTTACTTCGCACACAAAGACCGTTGATTTTAATTTTCATAGGGGTTATGAATTTATTACAGACAAAAGCTCCCATAGAAAAAGTTAAATAACAGAAATACAGAACTTCAAGTGAAATTCAAGGGAGAACATTTTCCTACCTAACTTTCAATGGCTAATATCTCGAAAACAAGCACACGGATGTATCCTTTTTTTTGGCTCCTTTGGTTCCTGTATTAGACCCCTATCAATACATTCTAGTGTAATGAAAAGATTGTTATTTTGAAACTGAGTAGAGAACTTCCTTAATCAATTTAAAAAAAATAGTACCGAAGAATAGTGGATCAATTTTTCTTACATATGTATAAAAGAAAAACTACCCAAAATATGTTTAAAAAAGTTGGATTCTACCCACATCCTCTAGTTCCTGTTTATATTCTGACATTACTAGTATATATGAACTGAGCTTGAATAGAATAAATAAAAAGCGAAGCATCCCTTCTTCCATAAGATATCGACAATAAATTTACTACAACAAATATCACTTCAAACGCAGAGCAAAGCAACAAAGAACAGATGGACAAACAAAAACCACTTCAGTCAAATCACAATATATATTAAGACTTTGAAAGATTCTCGCCGACGGATAATTCTTGTGCTTCCCCTTTAATGTTACTGTTGAAAGAATTCAATTCTGAGAGTTGTCACAACAGTTGAATAAAAGATCTGGAGTTGTGCATTTCAATTTTCTCCAAAAAGTTTCCAGAGGTTAATTATGATAGCGTTTCTTTGCTTTATTCATCACGTATCAAACTATTTGTGTGCGGGTATTAAAATACTGAATGTCCATGACCATACAAAGTTGGCGAAAAAACAACGGAAACACGGTTTTCCTATAGAAATGCCATATATAATATATATCGTAACTATAAATTAAGTAATTTCTTTCCGGAAACGTCATCTTTTTTCCTGGTGAAAAAAGACTTAAATTCCGGAAATGTAAAACGCCGTATATACGATAGTCAACAGTGAATCAATTGAGAACGTTAACATAACTGTTTTAAATCTACTAAAATAAGGCCCATTAGGTTGGTTAATGTTCAAATGTCCAAAACAAACCACACGAACCACCAACACCTACTACCTGTTAAAAATGAACTACAGTTAATATTAACACGATGAAAGGAGAATAAGCAACATTAGTTCACAAGTATGCACGAATATTAAATATATTCTATTGATTCGACTTTATTTGAAATGACTCTTTGTATTCACCTGTTTCTTTTTTTTTTCTTCCTCACGAATCAACTAGTTCATCGTTATGCAGAACCTTTATAAGAATATAAATAGAAAATGACAACCTTTAAAAATGTAAATACTAGTAAGTCATTTACAACAAATTGACATGACATATACTTGAAAGGGCATCCAGATCTAGATAGTCGACATACGTTTTACTGGTATACGTCCATTCGTTCGTCCGCCTGTCCCGCTTTAGGATAAAGTTTTTGGTCGAGGTAGTTTTGTTTTATGAAGCTGAAGTCTTATAAACTGGAAACTAAGTACAAATGTTTCCTATGATATGTTCTTTCGAATTTCGATATTAAATTACACGTTTGATTTTGGTCTGGCGTGTTAAATAATAATCCTGGTACATTTGATAACCATTGACCCCAAAATTCACGGTCTACTGGTTATAGAAAATAAAAGTGCGTTTTGGGCATCCGAGATCTTAAGACACAGTCGTGTTCTACATGAATCTACAACATCCCTAAGCTACATATTGTTTTTAGTTTGATACAAATCAATTATAGAGAGAAAAAAATAAGGACAGTAAATGTTAAATCATTTAATTTTGTTTTTTTAATGCATTTTTCACTGAATGGATTGAAACCGAACATTACACGAATTTTTCTTATGAGGTGCTGGCAAAATGTTGTCCCTCTGAAGCCAATCCAGCATCCAAGATAGCCGCCATAATTTACAACAAGTTTTCAACAAATGACGAGTTTTATCGGGAAAATTCACATATAATAATAGTGCATTTTTAATATTACTTTTTTTTTTATTTCACTTCTCTTTTATTGTTTTTACCATGGCATTGTCAGTTTGTATTCGACTTGTGATTTTAAATTTTCTTTGTGTTTTTCGTCTTTCGAAGGTTGTGGTTCAATTAAAACAATCGTAGGTAGCCGTACGGCTTTCAACAATGAGCTAGTCCATTCCGCATATAAAAGATACCTGCTAGACAAAATAAACAAAAACTCAAACGAAAATACAAACACTGATACATGTGCTGCTGACTCGGGAAAAGCACATGAAAATGGGGCGAGGTTAATCATGCATGTGTGTGCCCAACAATGGAGTAACAGACAGAAAAAAACAAGAACAAACAATACAACATTATATCGACGTATATCACACAAAACATTAACAAAATCACTAAATACACTACTACTGTTCTTAGAGTACTCACAAATACTGAAACTAAGTAAAAAGCCATTAATAACTAATAGTGATATAAACAGCATGCATTCAGGATGACTTATCAATCAGTATACAGCCAATATAATTAGTTCAAGGTGCCGACAATAAGTTAAACTAAAAATTCAATGATAAATCAATATTAATATTAAAATGATTTGAACAACCCTTTTTGTGACGAGGTCTTTAAATAAGAAAAACAAGACCATCGGCATTGATTTAAATTATTATTGTTTGATTAACCTCCAGTTCCGAGTACGAATGTTTGATACATCAATTCACTACAAAGATACAGGAAACAGAGTTGATATATCTTATAAAGGTCAATGAACGGAAACACAGTGGAATTTAATCGGCGAATAAATTTATGAATTAAGTTACACCTTTTGGTTCATCTAGATAAGTTAACTTTACAAAAGTAACTTATTAATTAATTCATGAAAAAATAATACCACTACTAATATTAAAATAAGAAGATTTGATATGATTGTCAATATTAGACAATTCTCTTAAAGAGACAATATGACACAGCAATTAGTACTATAGGTTACCGAACGACCTTTAACACTGAGAAACACATTAATAAATTATTTTCGGACAGAAAACTATGCCGATATCATTAACATTGAAATGTTCACCAGTATATCACAATACAACGGCATGTCGACTCGATCCCCACGAAACGGCTGTGTGCAGCCATCATTCATTCAGCATATGCAATGTATTTAATTTATATTCACAAGCTAAGTATGTTTCAAGTTATAAGAAATACTTCCTCCAACATTTAATGAAAGTGAATCTTTCTATATAGTATTAGAAAGGAAACACACACTTTACAATTGAGGTCAAAAAACGTGTACTTCATTTTGACTGGTCGTAGAATTAACACTGTTCGGATTATTAATTGTACAAGTTTTAAATTATATTAATGTCTCATTATCAGATAGTTTAAGGTAAGATACACATACTATTAAGAACGCATCTATTTTCGTTAGCACTGCTTAAAATACGATTATGCAAGGTTTTAATTGACAGCATACTTAAAACGTTTTGTCACTTAAAACTATATTTTTTTACTGTTTTTTCTATGGAGATGTAGTTTTATGTTAGATTAGTGTTAAACTTATTGTTTAAGGTGAATGTATTGATATCTCGGCAATTGTATTTATTTTGTCCGTTAGTCTTTTGGTCATTTTGTTTTTTGTTTGTTTGTTTTGATTTTGTTTTTGTATTGTTTGTTTGTTTGTTTGTTTGTTTTGTTTTGTTTTTTATTAAAGGCCTGTGATATGTTTGCATTTATACCTTCGTGATTTACTTTCAATGCTGTTACGATAAAGAAATAATGAAATGTGTTTCCAAAAGTAGCATATTAAATCAAATGTTTCCCTTGCTATCTTATCTTTTCAATTCTTCTGATAAAGAAAATAATAAAAAAGACGATTAATTTTCTGCAACATGTTAAGTTTGAGATTTTTCTGTTAAAGAATATATTTCGATTTGTTTTAAAAACTTGAATGTTTATAAAGTAAATATAAACACGAAGAATATCAATGCGCCATTTTGATTTTGTTATCAATATTTACCTCTACCTGTATTTCCTGAGTTGCATGTCGTAATTTCTTTTCATTCTCCTTTTTATTATTTTTCATTTCAGAGAAATTATTGTCTAAAAAGCACTATGCACAAAACATCACTGAAGTTCTTGACAATTATATTCACTCTTGCAGCAGGATATAACAAGTCAACTATACCTTATATTAGGTGTCCGTTCGATCATCGATGCATTTGTTCAACATCGACTATTCTTGATATAGATTGCAATAACACACAGATAACAGGACAACATATCCCATATTTCCCCCGTAATGTAAACCAACTTAATTTAGGATTTAATGTTCTGGTGAAAATTCCAAACAATACGTTTAATCTCATGCACGAATTATCGAAACTAGATTTGTCATGGAATGAAATAACTGTCATAGAAAAGGGAACTTTTGATGATTTATATAGTCTACAAGAATTGCATCTCGAAGGCAATTTTATAAACTGTAGCCAAGACGCACTTCCAAAAAGTGTTTTCAAATCACTTACGTCTCTTAAATATCTAAATGTAGCAAACATGCAAAACTGTAGAAGATTTCCTGATTTTATAATATCTAGTCTCACCAGTCTTGAGAGTGTTGACATTGATATAAGACCAGTAGTTGCAGTGCCGGAGTTTGGACTTGGTTACCTGTCCCTGAAACACTTCAAACGGCTTAAGGCTGGTTATTGTATATTGCTAGGGATAAACAAAGAAACATTTGTAAATATTCCATACGTTGAGTATTTAGATCTGCAAAACTGTTCACTAATGAGAATAGAGAGAAAAACATTCAGGGCGAACACAAACGTAATATATTTGGATATATCAAATAATAATTTGATAATCGATGTTTCATTTTTTGCACTTCCTAATTCATTGAAAATATTAAAAATTTCAAACTCAATTCGGGATTTATATAGTTTCAATCCTAACATGATCTTTAATTCAGATGAAACATCTTTAGAGGAACTCTACATTAATGAAAATAATTTCATTTATGCGCTCGGTGATCAAGATAAAAAATTACCGTCAACATTAAGGATTGCTGATTTTTCAGATAATATACTGATGAAGTTTTGCTTTGACTTGGCCACTGTATTAGCCTTAGATTTACGGAATAACTCATTAGGTGTGTATCTTGCTTCAAACAGATATACTTCTTCGAATGAAACTACTCTAAAACAAGTTGACTTATCTTCAAATGAAATACATGATTTGACTTTTCCGATATTTCATGGTCACTCCAATACTACTAAAATAAATCTAAGCTACAACAAGTTAACAGATATATCTTTTGATCTTTCACATTTAGTCCAACTTGAAATTCTTGATCTCTCGCATAATAACATTTGGAGTGTTTCTAAACAAAGTTCGCTTGACGTTTTACACAAACTGTCAACCACAGCAAAGCTAGATTTATCTTATAATAGGCTAAAGTGTAGTTGTAAAAACCTACCGTTTATTCAATGGCTTCTAGAAAATCGTAACATGATGGTCCAGAGTAAAGGCTACACTTGCCGTTATGAAAATGGACAAATTGCTGACATGAGAGATGCAAGTCCAATAGTTATGTTGTTAAGAGAAGACTGCAGAACTTATACACTACTGATAGTTGGTGTTACGGTAGCAATGTTGATTGCGTTTATTTTTCTCTGTGCAGGACTAATATTCAGATATCGATGGAAACTACGTTATTTGCTTTACATGACGAGACATAAATATAAATTATACAAAAGCATTCAATCTCACAAAAATTATAAATATGACGCATTTATTTCTTATGCGAATTCTGAAACTGAATTTATAATGAATGACGTCATTCCAAATTTAGAAAGAAATCACAACTTCAACTTATGCATACATCAGCGTGACTTTATACCAGGAGAAGACATTACCCAAAACATTACGAATGGAATTCACCAAAGTAAAATGACAGTTTGTATTTTAAGTCAGTCATTTTTAGATTCGTATTATTGCATGTTTGAATTCAATATGGCAAGAATGGAAAGCATCTATGCAAGAGAAGGTAAAAATGTGCTTTTCTTGATATTATATGAGCAAATTCGACTAAAAGACATGCCATTGGTTATGTTAGAATTCGTTGAACAGAAGTCTTACATAGAGTATCCGAGAGATGAACAGGGAAATATTGTCTTTTGGGAAAAACTTAAGGAAGCTTTATTATGAGCAGTTAGGTATAATCATTTGAATTAAAGTTAATAGTCTATTAACTATCATGCCATTCATGATGTGGTTCGTTTCTTTTGTTGTAGTGTATATATAGATCTGAGATTTCGTCATGCTTTGAATTATGAACAAATATAAAGAAGATGTGGTTTGGTTGCCAAAACAAAACTGTCCACAAGAGACCCTATTGACACAGACATTAACAACTATAGGTCACCGTACGGCCTTCAAC
The DNA here is from genome assembly GCA_019925275.1 of Mytilus edulis. NCBI lineage: Eukaryota > Metazoa > Mollusca > Bivalvia > Mytilida > Mytilidae > Mytilus > Mytilus edulis. The sequence goes on from CM034359.1 coordinate 31,440,279, forward strand.
AATGAACAAAGCCCATACCACATAGTAAGCTATAAAAGGCCCCGATATGACAATGTAAAACAATTCAAACTAGAAAACTAACGGCCTTATTTATATAAAATATGAACGGTAAACAAATATGTAACACATTAACAAACGACAACCACGTTTTATCTTTGTCTCCTTTCTTTCTATCTGTCTTTTTATTTTTGTGTGTGCAAAAGAGTTGTGATATTTACTTAGATCCCAATATGCATGCATGACGTACATACACATTTATTATACAAAAATAAGAAGATATGTTATGTTTGCCAATAAGAAAATTCTTCAATAAGGGTCATATAACATATGACATAGAAATTAAACACTAACGGCCTTCAACAATGAACAAACACCATAGTGCATAGTCAGTTAAAGATGTAAACGGCTCCGAAATGACAAATGTAAAACACTTCAAACGAAAAAAAAACCCAAATATGATATACAGCAACAAACAAAAACAACTGATTTACTGGCTCCTGTCTATGGACAGGCACATGAAGAGCTTTGTAAAATAGTGTTACAGTCCTTAGTGTGTACCTCAGGAAAAAAGTTACAATAGCTGTATTTTGCAAAACGTTTAGGATTTTTGTACTTTAGTTGGTCTTTATAACAATTTTTGATTCGAGCGTCACTGATGGGTCTTTCAACAAAAAAGAAAATATTCCGATCTATGTTACCATAAATAATAAGACAATATCAACTTCAACATGTTCATGGAACGCAAACAACAGTTAAAGAACAGAAAGGGCAAAGACGATTATAAACATAACATAATTTATATTGCTATACATTTGTTATACTAGTTATTTGAATCTAAAATGGCAAAAATTACAAGTGGTTTTTTTAAGTGATGTTAGATGTATTCGAAAAAAGACATATGTGTTTATATGATAACACGTTTTATTTGTGTTACTTTTGTTTGATTAAAAATTAGGAGTCAGACCACCATTTCACTCCCTCTAATTTAAAACGTATGTAAAAGAAACCCTTATATGACACAAGAAAGTACTTTTGATGGCATTGTTTACTTAAACTTACCGTCAAATTTGCAGAAAAAGACTCTTTTGGAAAATGAGAAATATATTTTAAAAAAACATTTTGAGTTTGCATAAACAATCGATGATATATGCGTTCCATAAAATACTAATTTTAGATATCAAGAAAACCAGGGGTTATTTTTAGAAGGACTGGTCTTTCGAAAGATAACTCGTTTTAAGAAAACATTAACATGGCTTGACATTTTGGCATGTCGAAAAGTAATACATGTACAATTCAGGATATACCTGGTTTCTGTTAATTTATACTGAGTGTCAAATATTAAATATAAAAATTGCAAAATTTGGTTAAACAAATAGGGATTTTGAATTGGTGATTTGACACGGTTAAAGCTAAATAGTTGTCAGAATTTAAATTGATTAATGAGTGATCAGTACGAAGATGTCATTACGTTTTATGTTGAATATTAAAATATCATATGTATTGCGTCACTGAAGACGTAGCCTAAAATTTATATTTGTTGATTGTTGTGGATTACACAATATACGGTCATATAACACGTTTATTGCTGGGTTTTTTTTATTAACATTTTGTTCATTTAATGAATTTATTATTTTGTTGAATTTTCATATCATCTGCAATGTATTTATATACCTCCCTCTGATTCCTAGTCTATATATGGTAATAGTTATGGTACGGTTTGGTTATATCAGCTCCGATCTTTTCAATAAACGAATTTAATTTTGGTGGAAAATAACAAGAGGGGATTAAAGTCTGAGAAGTAAACAAAATATGTCATCACAACTGCCAAAAAAAAAAAACGAAAATGCACTATAAACCAACCAAGTTCATAAAAAAATAGTACTGCACATATTTTTTTTTTAAATGACATCCACTATTGGTGTAAATGTAGTTAATAATGTACTGATATTTGGTTTTAGGCCTTCTGTCATTTTAAACATAATACCCATCCCTTCTCAATTGTTGGAAAGTTTTGCTATCTCTAGGATTTAGGTACTAGGTCATGTGGAAGTACCAATCAGTTTTCATTTTTTGTTATAATATTTTTATGGAATATTATTTTCGATTATCAAACACTGCAACGTTTCGTTTGTCAAAGAATATTTGAATGTAACTAAGTACAAAACAATTGATTGAACCATTCACTTTTATCTATTAGTCATTGTTTATATCCTCAACAAGCCATAATTATATATGATTTGTACACGACTAAATAGGAAATCGAAACTTTCCGGTTTATCATGTACAATGTGAAAACATTGAGGCAAAAATAATACTTCCTTTATTTCTATTTTGGACGGAAGTATAAGTGCATTGTAATGTAATTTTATTGTCGAGTGTAATATATCAAATTTTTCCAATGATAACTTTGAAAACTTGTTATTTGTCCCTTGTCAACTTTTTTTATTCGACCGTGACTGATGAGTCTTTTGTAGACGAAACAAGCATCAGGCGCACATACAAAATTTCAATTCTGGTCTCTATATCGAGTCTATTTAAAATGGTTTACGGAATGTCAGAGTATAACTTTTTTTTAAATGTCATTCTTACAATTGTTAAATTCCACCAGTGGCATGGTATGCAAATCAATGAAAAAGAATGACATAAATATATGTAAACCACCATCAAGTAACATGTAGAGTACATGCATGTGAAATTAGTATATCAAGCATTTACTGCAATATACCGTATACAAAGTGAGACACTGCATGTATTATGAGCTGTTTAAAATACCTTTTAATGTATTATTGCCGTACGTTATTCAACGAATCTTTTAACGGCGAAAATTGATGCAAACAAACAAATATAACGTCTCTATGAAGGGCCAACAAGATTTGGCATACCAAATTAGTGTGTGTTTATACCATATGCAAATGCAAATCAACACACTTTAAATCCAAACATCCAACAGTTATCGATCAACAATACGGAAATAAATTCTACTGAAACCACTCATAGTAGTCCAGAATCACCATAAACTAATGATTATTCTTTTACATGCATCTTCAATAAATTGAGTACTATGATGAAATAGAAAGGATGGAAAGTTTTTGTTTCAAATATTCACAATGCGAACTAATGAAATAGCCTTAATGTTTCATTCATCGGTTCTATAAGGGCTATAATAACGTCATTATCGCCTGTACTTATCCATCATTCGTTATTTGACAATAATATTACTGGGCTCGTTAACGTTTCAATTGTAGAAAGACTTGACAGGTCTATTTTCAAAAAGAATTCGGTCGTCAGTGTTTTATTTGTTGTTTACTACTGTGTCTAGTTTTTTTGTGAATCATTTTATCCTGTTTGTGATTTATTCATGCCCTTGCTGCTTAGATTGATAGATATATTATAGTGAGCACCTAGGTTTTTTTTAGCATGCACACTTAAAACAGAAATCGGACGTATAACAGTTATATTGTGACATTCACAAAACACTTCTTTAGTTCCGCATCAATTTCTGACTATTTAATTTTTCAATCAGATCTTAACCAGTTTCAAAAACCATATACGTGTCAAAAGGACATCTGTATTACTATACATAAGGATAATGAATTGTCATTCTATTGCTTCTTTGATCTTGTTCCAAAACAAAACATTGCCTTGTTCATCATTTGGGTATTAAATGTAGGACTGCTTCTGAATAAGTTCTAACATAACCAAAGATAAATCCTTTGCTGGAATCTTCTCATAGAAAACTAAAAATAATATATTTTGTCCCTTTCTGTGATAAATATTTTCCATCCTAGCCATATTGAATTCAAAATTACAATAATATGAGTCTAAAAATGATCTTGTTATTATAACAATTGTTTTCTTACTGTCATGTATGGCACTTGTAATGTTCACGGTAATTTCTTCTCCTGGTATAAAGTCTCTCTGATGAATACAAAGCTTTAGGTTTCTTTCCACTTCAAGTTTTGGAATGCACTCTTTAACTATAAAATTCTGTTCGTTGTCAGAATACGATATGAAGTCATCATATCTGTATTGACCTTCAGTACCCGGGGGTTTATGTCGATACCATTTGCTCTTAGTCATATAATACATATATCGAAGCTTCCAACGATATAGATAAATTAAACCAGCAACAACGGTTACAATGGCCAAACAAAAAACCAGCGATATACAAATTACTAAAATCGTGTAGTCTCTGCATCCTTCAATAACTTGTTCAACATTGTGGACAAAATTTCTATTTACAACTTGTTCGTTATCGAGTTTATACGTGTAACTATGAATGTTATGAAAAACAGTTTCATGGTTAAGCATCCATCTGAGATATACTGTCTCTTTACATACACATTCAAGAAGGTTTTTTGATCAATCTACTTTGAATGCATGCTGACTTCATTGAGAAGTTGCTAATTGCTTCCTTTGCTTGCATATTCGATATGCTTGTTATATTATAGTTGGATAAATCAAGCATTTCAAGCTTCGTTAATTGAGAAATGTCAAAAGCAATGTCTGATAAGAAGCTGTTACTTAAATTAATAACTCTTAATTTAAGTTGGATATTAAGCACTGACCATTTTAGTGTATGCATTTGATTAAAAGATAGATCCACTGTTTCAAGTAAGTAGCTGGTATCGTTTTCGAACATTGGGGCATATGATTCGGATGCTAAAAAAATACCAAGTAGATTATACTGCATATTAATCTTTTTTTAAATTCAGCATACCAAAGCGACAGTCTATCAGTTTATTATTTGAAAAATCCAAATATTTAAGCGTGTCTGGAAGTCTTTCTATGTGTTCAACTTCAGGTGTGGCATTTACAAAAAAGTTCTCGTTAAGATACAATTCACGTATGTTGGTGGCATCCAAATAATAGAACAATAACTTTGGTAAATTAATTTGGGTTGAAAATGTATTAGTTAATATCAAAGTTTCTAAGAATTTCATGTTCTCTGTATCTTCAACCAAGTTTGAAAACCCATTGAAGTCCAACTTATTGTATGATAAATTCAGAATTTTCATTCTGAACAAATTTTGCAGTGCAGACGGATTATAAACTCTGATAGAACATCTCGAAATTTGTAAATGCTCTAAATAGGGTACATTTACGAATGTATTTTTGTTAATCTCATTCAATAAGCAATTTCCAAGGAACAATTTTGACAATTTCTTCAATAGAGTATAGCTTTACCAAATGATAGTACCCGAGTATCAAAGATGGCATCAACATACAAACTCTCTAAGGTTACAATATCAGATATGATATCATCAGGAAATGTATGATCATATTTTAAACTATTGTTTTTGACATTACGAGATTGGAGACTGACTAATGATCTAAAGATGATGGCTGGAAATACAGTATGATGATATCGCAATTTGTTGTTTTGCAGTATAAATTGTTTCAATGAGTTTAGATCAATGAAAGCATCTGGTTCTAAAGTTTTTATACGATTCGAAGACAAATCGAGGGTAACTAGCTGAGACAGATTTTTGAAAGTGCCATTCCGGATTATAAGAATATCATTATGGGATACATTGAAAGAGTACACATTTGTTGGAACAGCTGGAACTGAACTTTTCCCACTTTTTGAACAATCAACGTTTAAGAGATCGTTTCTAAGACTGCATCGGCATCGTTTGTCAAAATCACAATTGGTTGAATTAGCCAAATCATATCGTACGATATGCAATATTGCCAACAAATGTAGCCATTTGAGAAACGCCATGATTACATAAAAGTTTAAGATACAATTAAGCCGATGCGCATAGGCATACACTGACAGTAAGAATGTTTTCTGTTGTAATCTTTTTTTTTTATATATATAATTATCCCTTTTATCAATCCCAAATATGATTTGAGAATATATTCACCTTAATTTATTTGAATTTTAGCTTTTCCAATTTTTTCAAAACATTATCATATTGTTAAAATAAATTACGGATCATTCTTTATTACAAATGAACATAATTATAATCATGATAACTATTTGTATTGTCAAATTTTACTATTTCAATGGCTTTGTATGCTATTGTTGCAAGGCATATGCGTCCTTTTTTATTAACGGTATTAACATTTATAAAACATCTTAATGAATTCATTTAAATCTGGTCTTATATTTCAATAATTTAATTTTGGATGTAACGCGTCTTCTGATTGGCTGACGTCGTTTTGTTTATCATCCCATAGACATAATTTTGTCATGTGACCGTGGCGTCATCAACATTTTTTTCATGATTTACTCGGGTTAAAATTGAATTAAGAATTAAATTATAAGAAATGACTATAATATTTGTTCTGCCTATTCGAAATAATAAATAGAATGTGGTGCACACTTTAAATATCCCGTTATGCGGATTATTCAGTGTGCACCACATTTTTTATGTTATTTCTTCATAAACAGAAAAAATATTAAAGTCATTCCTTAATTACAAAAAGAGTATACATTTTTTTTTAATTCAAAGACAAATTTTCCGCAAGTGAATTTCACATAAATTTCGTGTGAGATTCACTTCAAACGAACTTATAGGTGAACCTCACGTCAAAATATATGAAATTTATTTTAACTTTTACAAAAAACAAATGGTAATTTTCATGTTTTAATCATAATTTAGAATTAAGATGATATTTTGAAAATATAACCCTGAATTTCACCTGTAATACTTGAGGTAATCTTCATGAGAATTGCATGCGTTTCACACTTCTATGAAACTGATGAGAAATCAGTTCACGTATAAGCTCATTTCAGCTGATTTTCATGTGAATTTTACATAAGATTCACACTAGTCTAAATTCTTGTGAGTGAAATTTCCCTGTTATTTTCTTTATAGACAGTATATAGAAATTTTTGTCCCTGAAATTAAGAAAATGAAAAACGTAACATACCTCAATATGAATTGCACATTAACAAACTTCCTAAATGTGTTTTACTAGTGTGATAGATAAACAGTTTTATACGGAAATATATCCACTTTGATTCATAATTTTCAAAATTTTGCAGGAAATCGCATGCTACAGTACTATCACAACCGCATTACAAGTTTTATTGTATATCTCTATACAATTAGTCATGTAAATGTCCAATCAGTGCAGTTGCAAATGCATTGCAACTAGGGAAAAGGTTAATAAATGTATTGCAAATTGTTTTTTTTATGCTAAAATGTGCTACAATATATCTTTGCATGTAACATCTTTGTTTATTCATTGGATAATCAAGAAATGTTAGATTACAATTAATGCAAGTGTTCACGTTTTTCTTGTAGTTACGGTCTATGATATATTTTCCGCATGAAGATATACACCAAATGAATGAAGGGTGATATGAAAAAGTGATAACATCTGCTTTATTTGGTCGGTTTATCACACAATGTAGTGCATAGTGGTGAAGCGCGGAACTATGTAATAGCTGACCACCAACATTCTTAATTTTTAAACAGGCCAGCAAATTTTCAAAGTGTTGAAATTATGTATTACCCAGTATTTTTCTTTAAATGAGTGTGAACAAGTTTGCGTGAAGTATTTGCTGATTACTTATTATTTAGAATAGGTAAAACACAGGTTTATTTTTATTCCAGCGAATTAAGGCGAGGCTACCTATGAATTGTATTATTGTACATAAATCTACAGGAATATAACTTTTTTAAAAAGAAACAGCAGGAGAACACATACGCTGACCTTTTTTGTTTGTTGATTTTGATATCTTGAAAGCATTATTTCTATGTTTGAGTTGTTGGCACATGTCTTCCGTATTTGTTTTTTTCTTCACTGATTTTTTAATATTTTTCATGTAGGGGTCTTTTATAACCAACACACGGTATATATTTGTCTTATTGTTGAAGGCCGTGTGGTTGTCTTTTACTGATTTTTTTTATTTGTGCATGTACTTCGATGGACTGTTGTCTCGTAGGCAATTATTATCCATCTCCTTATTTTTCTACAAATGCTATTATTTCTAAAAATGAAAATTGACTTGCTGATGCGCATGTTTATCGCCACATTCCTCAGTCTGTATTTCCAGTACTTAATGTTAGTTTTATACGTGTATCATGTATTTAATTAGAAAGTTTTGTGTTTCCCTTAAAAAAAAAATATTTTAATCAGGGTCAACGCAAATAATACTTTAAACATGTTCTTGGGGAATTAAAAAGGAAATTAACTAAAATACCGAACTGGATAACAACAGAAAGAATATTTAAGGGTATTTTTTCCAGTAGTCACCACTTTCTGGCAGAAATAGATATATACAAGTTCTATTTGGTATACTAATAATGGTTACGGCTATACATGGAATAATAATCTATAAAACATTTATGTCCGAGTTGCAGGGTCGGACAATTGTTTTCAGTTCACTACACTGTAAGGCTGTTTTATTTTGAGCGTGCATAGTCGACCGTGATTTGATTATTCGATAGTAATGTATGTCAGCCATATATTATGGTGTTACATTTTAACTAAGTGTATACCAGTAGTCAGCACTTTTTGTGCTGACATGAATTATCATTGATATTGTTATATTTATAAATTAACTGTTTACAAAGTTTTGAATTTTTTGAAATAATAAGGCTTTTCTACCTCAGGCATAGATTACCTTAGCTGTATTTGGCAACACTTTTAGAAATTTTGGATCTCAATGCTCTTTAACTTTGTACTTTATTTGGCTTTTTTTTTATAACTTTTTTGGATTTGAGCGTCACTGACGAGTCTGTTGTAGACGAAACGCGCGTCTGGGGTATATACAAAATTTAGTCCTGGTATCTATGATGAGTTTATTGACCTGTCTGTTTCTGTATTGGTCCTGTTATAGATTCGAGGTTGGCTTTATTTGACCTAGGACTGGAACAGTTGAGGGTCCACACTGCTAATATAGAATCTTTTAATTGGCCAATACAGAAATACATAGTTCATTACACTTATATGAAATATTTTCAATTTTTTTAATTAGAATAAACTAAGAAACGTACCGTCTTGAATGTTCGTCGGAGTTCAGTATTTTTGTGTTTTTACTTTTTACTGTGAAGAATTGCATATGTCTTTTTGCATTAATGTCCATTGAGATTCTTTTGTCAACATTGTCAGATTTTTTTTCTGATTTCGTCCAAGTACTTGGTAATATTATGCAGTGGGAAACCCGATGTCATTGAAGAGTTCCTTTCATCGGTCACGCGATAATATAATCAAACAATTTCGTCGTGGAGCTATAGTTGGCGTGTTAACAAAAACGTAGACTATGTTTCAGACGATAATTCTATCATAATACTTTTTTTACAACAGTATTTGCGGTTAAATTTTACATCAGAATATATTTTGTCACACGACTACCATTTTTTTTTTAAATTAATTCCTTTTGTTATTAAGATATGATAAGCCAGTGACTACCTCAGGTGACTTCCTCGTCTGGAAATAACTGACACAACTGCATCCTAAAGCTCAACCTGTTTTTCAAGATAACATGACTATTATTTGCTGTTCGAAATAAAAAAAAATGTAGCCTTAATTGGTCGAAAGATACACATTTTCTCATATTTATACTTATGTGTATGTCACCGACAATCATTTATTCAAGGAAAAACTTTCCCGAGTTACGTTACGAGGAAGTAAAGTCTTTTTATCATAGACGAACTGACATTTGGTTGCCATATGTAGTTAATTTACTGTGCTGATAATCTTTCAAGTGAGACTTATGTTTCTTTACAGCAACACAACACTCATAAAAATAGCTGTCCTGAAATTATTCCCAAATTTTGCTCTTGTGTTCACTTGGTTGTCTCATTGGATATCAAGAATATTTAAGTAAATATGTATACATTTTAATGAAAACAAGGGCAAATTGTTATCAAAACCAAATGGAAAATTTCGATAAAGCTGCCTTGCCATTTTTATGTAGATTTTTTAGTCACGCACGATAAAATGAAATAGTAAGTCAAAATAATGTAAAACAAATTTTGATACCACTATGACTATGAGATGCGCGAATACTTCAATGAAATAGACCATAAACGAATTGAAATAAAAAAAAGCAAAATACGTGATGGTTGATTTAAATAGAAACCAAGAAATCAGTCTCACAGAGGAAATAAAGGATTGCTGAAAATGTATTGTATAATTCATTAGGTTTTCCAAAACGTCTATGTCCAACATATATATTATTGTAGAAAACACGGACCCAAACAAGATCATTTTTTTCAAGGAACATTACTAATGTTTGGCTCATTTAACCGTATGACAGGCCAGATGGCATGTATAAACTTCCTTAAAGATCGTCGTTTCAAACCAGCTGCATGTGTATATCTTTATGAATATGATTCAAAATTGTGACTGCGACCAAGTATATTCCTTTTATTAGAATATTAGCGTTACCGATGCGTGGATGATAAGCATTACCAACGTTGGTAAGTATCTTGTTGTATTTGACTATTTGGAGTGGTGCCAGTGTCACTTGATGATCCAAGACAACAGAAAATGCAACAATATTTGTAGGTGCTGCAAGTATATTGAATATAACATTATGCATAGTTATGTAGAACTGTGGAATATGTGCATACCTCATGAGTAGTTATCAAAGGTACCAGGCGTGTAATTTTATATACCAGACGCGCATTACCTCTATATAATATACATCAGTGAAGCTCAGCCAAACAAGTACAAAGTTGAAGAGCATTATGATCCGAAATTCCAAAAAGCTGTGCAAAATACGGCTACGGTTATCCATGCTTGGGATAAGAAAATCCTTAGTAATTCGAATAACTCATACTTTTGCAAGCAGTAAATTTATATAACTGACCATATAATTGATATTCATGCCAACACCGAAGCGCTGACTACTGGAATGGTGTAGAAAAAATGAAATTTGTTGAATCAAATGAAATTAAAAGCCGCTACAAAATGAGGATGTTAATGAATAGTTCAAAATGTACTGAAGTCATACATAATATACCTTTGGTAAATGCATTAATTGTAATGTATGATATAATGTCTTTCTATTTAGAATATAAAAAAGAAGATGTGATATGGTTGCCCATTTGATAACTCTCAATAAAAAAAAACGACAAGGAAAAAAACAAATATGGGTAAATATACGACTTAATCAATGAATAAAACTCATTCTGCATATTAAGCTATAAATTACCCCGAAATGACAAATGTAAATCAGTTCAAACGAGAAACTAACGGTTTGATTAATGTAGAGAATGCACGAGAACAAATTCAATATAGTACAACATTTAACGCAAAATGAAACACTTTGCGGGTTTATCATAAGACATGATATTTGTTTACACTAAACAACAATTAATTTAAATATAAATTATATTAATACCAATTGCTACAAGTCTAGAATAACGTATTTAAAAGGGTATCGTTTTCTTAAATACGATAATAAAACAGACTTACAGTCTAATAGCAGCCTTTTGGAAAACTCTCATATCGCCGATTTTCTTTCCAGCAATGCATATCGATTTCGAGTAGCTCTGTGGCGGAAAAGGAGTGCGTTAATTTTCTATGAGGACATCTGTCTAGTTTTTTTAGCAAAGTGTATGGAATTTCGTCTTTATAGTTTCTTCAAAATATTATTTTGAACTGACAATCTTTGCACCTCTTCGTGGAGGTTTTAATTGCACTTTTCGACATTGCAGAATTTGTGTAACATCACTGTTTGTGAATTGTCCAGTTTCATCAGCTTTATTTGCAGATAGTTGTTGTCACTCTTTATGTTTTTGTTTTCAAGTCTCAGGTGAGCAAATGCATCTAATACCCTGCCTTGGATTAAATTGAGTTAACCATTAACAAATGATTAAGTTTTAAATATATATATAACATAATTTCATGTATAAGGTCCCCTTTTTTGTATAAACTGGGATACTGTCGATATTTTACGTCCTTTCAACAGTCTCTACCGATTACGAAAAAATAGAAATGAACTTTAGATTGTTCTAACATGCAGTAAGTTTACTAGCACTCATCAATTATCATTGCAAAATTATGTACAATCTGACAAATAATGAAGCATAAAATGTGTTACATAATCTTTAAGGTTCTGTGTTTTTTCAGATATTCGTGAACGATTGGTTTACATGAATATTATCGTACCTTCAATAGTAATTAAAAATGGTCAAACGATCATGAATGAAAATACAATACAGATATGGCAATCCTTCAAAAAGGATATTGCTGTGAAAATGTAAGAAATTGCCCTTTGTCATGATGATGAGCCCGTAATTCGGTGGTTGTTGTTTTACATTTTGCATGTAAGTGCTTTTTACAGTATTCGTGACCTATAATTACTTTCATCTATGCCGTTTAATCCCTGGTGCATAGTTGTCTCATTGGCAATCTTACCACATCTCCAAATTTATTTACTCAATCATTTGAAAGCTTACGTGGATACACGTTTTGAAGGCGCACGAATTACATGATGCAAAACCAACAAGGCAGCATAAATTGCTTTCTTTGGCTACTCGTATGTATTTCTTCATTCCGAAAAAAATGCATTAAAAAAGTTATAAAATCCGCTGAAAGAGAAGTTTGTTTGATGATATTCAAACATCCTGAAACATGTTAAAGATTTTAAACCTGACAATGAACAATTTTAGAAGTTGTCTGCTGAGCAGAATAAACCCTCACGGCCGAGTAGTTTAACACTGGCAGTATGGACCTAGTTCTGGAAATTAAAAAAAATCAAGCAGTTCCGGAGTTACTGTCTTCAGGAACCATTGGAAGCCAAAAAACAAAACAAGGATAATAAAATCCACCTTATGTACTTCCGATGAGAAAGTTGAAAACTATGATTCTAAATGTTCCGCTTTCCTCCACCGAGAATTAACAAAACAGTAGATGTTAAATTTTATATGTTATGAAGTGACTTTCAAGCAAAGAATAACACGAACAAGCTATACAAGTGACATTCCTTTGCAAAAGTATGATGCATCTTTGTGTTCAGTTTGAATCGGAGAATCGTCCAATTTAGAGATTTGCAATGGGTATATGTTCCTCGTGCTCTTGTCATTCAAATAATTCAGGCTTAAAAAACGAATTACCTAGCACCTTCTTCACGTCAGCAATAGATTCAACTTCATCAGCATTTTAACAATGAACTATTCCATATAACCGATATACTAATACCAGAAAATGTGCCTGAAAGAAAACCATTCTGAAATCGTATCTAAAGAGCAACAGGAAACTATATGATGTAGTTACGTAATTCACCTGATTATTATATGACAAGGACAAGTTCAATCAAGACGTGCGAGAAAGCGCAGTTCAAACAGTAAGATTAAAGTTCACAGATAAATGTTAGATAAGAATTTAGTATAGACAGTCTACAATTGATACTTATTTTTGTAAGCCAATGTTTCTGTTGCAGTTTTATATCATTCCTTATAAAACCAGTGTACACGGAAAAAAACTGCTGACCATATAAACATATAATTTGTTTAAGATGGCCACGGCTTTTTTTTGTAAAATAGCTGTTTTTTCCTTTTCGAAAATACTAATTTTTCCTGGAAAACTTTTTCTTTGACCTTCTTTCAGTTAGAAAATTATCAGGTTTGGTGGCTATATTCCTTACAGGTGAAATATGTACTAGAAATGAATATTTCACATGTTCAGGGTTTGTACATTCGCGAAAATGTTACAAAACTCACTCAAAAACGTTTAACTATTCACTATTTACTTTTTTAAAGATATAATGAATTGGTTTGATAATATTTTTAAGGTTATGATACACATGCGTTTTGCAATTTCGCGCATGCGCAAACTATTTATAGACATAAGTACCAGCGCACACAGATGTGAATGGTAGTTCATCTTACAGACGAGGATTTGGTTTTCGTAATCATATCCTGGGCACTTCATTCCTCTAAAAATATATACTCTTCTATTCAAGTAAGTGTAACTTCTATGATACCGCTGTTTGGACACACACACATTCAGTTGCAATGAGCAAGAATTCGATGGATAAGGTGAACAAAGGGGTTAACTTTCTAAATCCCGGAAAAACATCAATCTTTGCTGCAAATCAACCACTTTTGGTATTGGATAAGCAAATTCAGTGGGAATGGCCAGATAAGTGTATCGTCATGTTTGGTGGATTGTGCATTAAAATAGATTGTTTTAAAATTTTGGGTGATATATTGTGTTATAATGGATGGACATGTGCCCTCACTTTGCCGATATTGCAACACCTAGAACGGCAGATTCTTTTCATGTATGTTCAAATTTACCTCGGACTAGACACGGGCATCAGAAAACTGCATATGTTTTGCTTGAATTTTTAATGAAAATTTTTAATACTTCCATTTGTTTGTTGCATCCTGAGACGAAGACGGAGGAGCAGTTTGGTTGTCATGAATAAAGAAGTCAAACCGTTTCAGGATGTCACTTTAAACAGTGGTATTAAATCAAAGTAAATGGGTATAGTTGAAACATTCTGCGATTTGACATCAACTGATCCGAATTCTGATGCATTTATCATAGGTGGGTAGCGATGGTTGATTCCAGGACACTACGTGGAGTAAAGATATTTGATGATTATGCAAAAGATGTCATACTGCCTAATATAAAATATTGCACCGATAAGTATTCAAGAGTAGACATAGTATTCGATTTTTACTTAAGAATAACTTAAAGGCTTGGACGAGAAAAAGGCAAAGTACAAACCGCATTTGTTTTTATTGTTTAAATCAAATAAGTCAAACATGGAAGAACAAAAGAGTGTTCCATAATTAAAGCTGAAACACAAGTATGCCAGAAAAGGTATTGTAATAGTGATTTGGTGAGCCATACAGATGATGAGCGCTATAGGCTTGTTCGTTAACCATTCGTACCCACACGACATCTCCCTTTTCTAAGGATACGACGACTGTTTGGCTCATTGGACCGTATCTATTGTCTCCTTGAGTATAGAAACTGGTTATAAGATTCCCGTTTTTTACTAATTCTAGTCTGTCGGTGTCCTGAGCTTGATTAAAACATGTCACTGCAATTATGTACATCCCTTTTACCGGCGTTATCATATGACCATGGCTAGAATCGTATGCGTTGCCGAAATTTGTAATTATCTCGTTATACTGAACTGCCTGGTTAGGTCCTAAAGTCAAGTGCTGTGACAGTGACAGTCAATATCCTTGAATAAGGATTACATGTCCAAACACATCGTTCCATTTAACACAAATGTAACATTTTAGATTAATCAATGTTTCGAACACTTACAATATATATGTTGTGTACAAAGTGTTATGTATTTTGTACAAGTTATCAGTATTATATAAAATAAGCACAGCGTCTTTAAGCTTATCACTGTTTTATTTCCACAACGACATGCTATAGGTTTGCATATAGTACTGACACAAAGCTTATAAAAACACTATTCTGTGGACATAGTATTTTATACTTGTAAGAAAAATATACATAATCTAAATAAATCAGGTGTCCTTATTTGTAGATTTAAGACATATACATGATAGAGGACAGTGCTTAATGTTAAGATGAAGAACATAAACTTGTGAGTAAACCACCGAACTGGATAATTTTTGAAGATAAACTTCTATCACCTGGTGAAAGAAGGTGTTTGTCAAAATATTGACACCTCTACAAAACCCTGTTCATGTTATAATTTGTACGAACAACTTGTACATAACATTCATTAATTGTATAATTGTGTTAATTGTACAAATTCAATCAATAGTACACATGTATTTATTGTCAAGATTTTATTAATTGTTAATTCTATTCAGTGATAGACCAATGAATGCACAATTGTTTCCGCTGATTTCATTAAGATAAACAATATTTAGTTTCGGTTAATTAAATGATAAGGAGGACTTGTCTATTAAACTTAAACGAGTTGGGTTGTAGGTCTATTTGATTCCTGCATAGTACTCTTTTATTCGGTATTAGCGTGTCAGACCGAATAAAAACGTTGACGGAAAGATAATTCAAAAATTGAAAATAGATTGCAGCTCAGGGTGTATTGATATTCAATAAAACTCTAAAATAAGCATACCACTGCCTAGCAGTCTCTTTCGTAAATCAGCATCTGTTTTCATTTCCTCTTTTTTAATTATACGCTTTTCGTTGCAGTTAGTACTTTTTTCAATACACGGGTGTGCATTTTTTAATAGATTTTCTGTCACTCTGGTTCTCAATCTTCTGTCCCCTGTTTCTTTCGTTCTATTTTGTTGTTGGCAGCAATCCTGACGGAAACTATATGTTCCATGCACCAAAGATTGAATGCGTTTATTTTCCAAAAACAAAATGTCATTTTTCTTTTTTAAATGGAACACATCATTCACTAATCGTATCTGATTTTTTAGTAAGTTGGTAATTGTCAACTGCTGTTGTTCCATTATATTCAGAACATCTTCTGGAAAAGATGTGCAACTTAATAAGAAATAAGTATTTAGGAAATTAGTTAGTTCTTTTTATAAGTGTTGGATTATCAAAAAGTAAAATCACAAAAATACAGAACTCAGAGGAAAATCAAATTGGAAATTCCCTAATCACATGGCAAAATCAATTGACAAAACACATAAAAAAAACGAATGGACAACAACTGTCATATTCCTGACTTCGTACAGTCATGTTCAAATGTAAAATATGCTGGATTGAATCTGCTTTTATAGCGCATAACCTCTCACTTTGTACGACAGTCTCACCTAATTCCGTTATATTTACAATAATGCGTGAACTAAACAGACATACTAAGTAAAATATTTAAAATATGGGTACAGCAGTCATAATCGTGTTACAATTTTAAAAAAACAATTTCGCATGTCTGACGTCAGAAAATGTATACGTCACAAATTTTTGTCGTTCAATGTTCATTTGGGAAATGTTAGCATACAGGGTTAAAAAATCAAAAGTATGTAATAACATTGAGCATTACTGAAGAGAAATTCATTGTCGATATGCGCATCTGATGAAGAAAGAATGGTACAATTTATGTAAGCACCTTTGTTCTTATATTGAAGACCTGGACTTAAAATTATCTTAATAGTATCAAATACTGAGGTCCT
Organism: Mytilus edulis; assembly: GCA_019925275.1. Taxonomy (NCBI): domain Eukaryota; kingdom Metazoa; phylum Mollusca; class Bivalvia; order Mytilida; family Mytilidae; genus Mytilus; species Mytilus edulis. Next base: position 31,457,285 of record CM034359.1, read on the forward strand.
TGCATAAACATGATAAACACATAATTAATGTTGATGTTTTTTTTAATTTTGCTTTACATGCAGATGATGTTTTTCGTCTTTTTGACTATTCACAGAATTGCTGACTATTATTGTTTTGGTTTTCCAAAATGTATTTCCAATTCCTGTATCAAAATAGGTCAGAAAAATTCTTCTTCTACCGATATAATGAAAAATATAATAAAAATCACTAAATATTCTTACCTAGCTTCTTTTCGATTTCTGCAACTGATTTCTGTTTGTTATCATTTGTTTCACAATTAACAAAAGTACAAATTATCAAGGTGAATACGATATGTAATAAACCCCACATGTTTTTGTACGTGTCTTTCTGCAAACTTCTGAAGTAGTTAAGCGCTCTATATACTAACCTTGGAGATAGTGGAAAGCTTTGATCAGGTTAAGATAACTATGTAAAAACATTACAGGCATGTTATCATGAAACATCCAGAATAAATGACCAAATAGCATATTCTGTTTAAATGTTTATTCGCAAAAATTGTGTCGGAATTAATTTAAGAATTTTAGAAGATGCTTCAATCAAATAGTAAGTGGTCAAGGTTTTAGTTAGATCAAATTCAGATTGGTCAAGGTTTTAGTTAGATCAAATTCAGATTGGTCAAGGTTTTAGTTAGATCAAATTAAGAATGGTCAAGGTTTTAGTTAGATCAAATTCAGATTGGTCAAGTTTTTAGTTAAATCAAATTCAGATTGGTTCGTCTTTTAAAGATGAGTTGATACTGTTTTTTACATCAAATGTTCAAACAATTTCGAAACAGGAACTTTCAATCGTTTACGTTAAACAGAAGATTTGTATCCAAAAATTATTTTGAGAGCCTGAACATAAAATATGGAGATGTGGTATGATTGTCAATGAGACCACTACCATATTCAGTCGTGTATACTACGCATTTATGAATAGTCCGCAAACCCTTTTCATCCCCTTAAAATCGAGGGGAAAAATTATGAAAAAAAAAGTTCACTGTAAAAGTCTATTGAAAGGGACCTATTCTCCATGTATTTCATTAAAAAAAATTGTTTTATATATTTCTTGAAAATAATCAAATGGTAGAGCTTTACATCAGGTAATTAATATCTAATAATTTTATAAAAGTAGTTATTAATCAAAAGATTCCTTTTAAAATCAACATTTGTCTAAGTATGTCCAAGCTGATATATAATATAAAAGAAATAATTTAAATATTATGGGGAAAAAGAAAAAAAGAGATCAAACATTTATCTAAATTAATTAGCTATAATCAAAATTTTAAAATTATTTAATCTTATATAATCTTTTCATTGATCATGTTGTTTTTTTTCATTGGATTATAATATTTAACACCTGTCAAAACTTGACATTATTATATTTAATTGCTACACACCCATACTTAATCCTTAATTACCCCTCTTGATTACCTATGCAGAATATCACACCTTTACTTTGAATACTCAATTTTGAAGAAAAAAGATATAAAAGAATAAAAGAATAAAAATTGAATGAAATAGATATAACAAACGTCTCCAATGTACATTATTAATGCAGAAAAATACGAAATTAAAAAAAAATATTTTTTTTTTATTAATTTTGAAAACCGTCTAGATAAATGTTTGATCTCTTTTTTCTATTTTCCCATAATAAAAATCTAGTTCACTGTAAAATTCATTTGGGGCCAACACGAATTGATTTTTTTAATGATTTTTGAAACATATGATAAAGTAACATATACTAATTAAAGGTAATAAATAAAATTTGTAGGGAAAAATAAATTTTTATTTTTTTATGAAATTTTCATACCCTCGAGCCTCCTTAAGGAAATTTTGTTTTACTCTGCAAAAACAATAGTCTCTGTTATAGAAATTATAAACTTGAAATCATCCCTTTGAGATAACTTACAACTCATTTGTTTTAAAGCAACTAAATACACGGTTGTACACGTTATTCAAATGAGTATACATTTTACCTTGGATTTTAAATTTATTAGTAAGGCTTAGATCGACGTCCGGTCTCTTAATCGAAGTCTGTTCCTCAAATCGTTCGCAGTGCATTTTATTATATTGACGATAATGTGTGAGTAAAACAAATAGACATAACAGGTAAAACGTCAAAAATTGGGTAAAGTTGTCAAATGTCATTCATATTCAAAGGTTTAATTAACTACAAAACTATGTTCAGCCCACCATTCTCAATCACAACTTTGGCCCGATATGTAATTTCGCAAACATTTTCTACCATTTGCCCTTAACATATCCTGTACACAGTCAGGATTAGTGCAATTGTTCACAGATAGTTCGTTATTATGTATGTTGGTGTTTGTTGTGGTTTCTGTTGTTCCTCTTTTGTTTATGTGTTTCCTTTTGTTTGTTTGTCAATTCATCAACAAAAACAATATTTATAAATGCCAAGTAGTAAGAAAAAGGAGAATAAACGAAAACGAAAACAAACAGGGTCGCCATTTTCAAAGAAAAAGATGGCTGACAAAAAGAACTCAAAGCCTAGCTTGCTCCATACCTCAAACAACCGGTCACCTTTAACCAGTAATGTTGATTCTGCTGCTAGAAAAATTAAACCAAAAATTATTTTTAATATTTATGGTGAAAATATTGATGTACAAGATTCATATTCATATCTTGGTGTTATGTTCAATTATAATGGTAGTTTTTGTACTGCTAAAAAGAAATTATTGGATCAGGCAAATAAACATGCTTTACTGCAGAAAATAAAAAAATTGGCAATCCCATTAGATTTGCACTTAAAATCGTTTGATTCACTTATTATTCCAATTCTTGTCTACTCAAGTGAAGTATGGGGATTTGAAAAAAAACAGGGTACAGAAAAAGTACACTGTCTTGCAGTTTTGTAAGAGAACTCTAAATTTAAGAAACAATACTCCTAGCTATATGGTATATGGAGAACTTGGAAGTTGTCATTAAATTGAGAACATTATTTTGGAACAACCTTTTATCCAGTAATAGCAAAATATCTAGTATTTTGTATAGGCTTATGTTTAAACTTCACCAATGTAACCAAGGAAATTTTAAATGGTTTGATTATGTTAAATCTATTTTGGATGAAACAAGGCTTAGTTTTATATGTAATGATCAAATGCATATGGATAACAATATTCTAAAACAGAATTTGACTGATCAAATTATTCAAAATTGGTTCTCGCAAATTAATAGCTCATCTCAGGGGGATTTTGATGGACTTTTTAAACATGAATTTAAACTGGAACCTTATCTACTTAGATTGACTGTATCTGATAGATTATATATGTGTAAGTTAAGATGCTCAAATTTAAAATTTTCTATAGAGACAGAAAGATGGACAAAGATCCCTAAACAAAATAGGATTTGTCATTTATGTAATTTTAATATTGGTAACGAATATCATCATATGTTTACTTGAACATATCCATAAATCGTGGACCTGCGCAAACAAATTATCCCATATTATTACAATACAAATCCATTAGAGATCAAAATGATTGGAATGCTGTCTACTTGCAATGTAAAATTATATCTAATATTTGTAGAATCTTAAAAAATCATTATCAAATATGTATAATCATTCACCTATTAATACATATGTAAAAACTCACATATTCATGACATTGTGTTAAATCCAAATGATAAAGACTGACTTTATATACACATGAAAGTGTCACAAGAATCACGTGCATGATTGTTTATTGTGTGTTAGTTCCTGTTCTCGTGTTTATATGTTTATCATAATTGTATTGTAATTATTGTACAGATATTTCGTCTATTTATGTATGTATGTAGATTGACTTCTTGTTCACTGTTGTGTTTGAGGGTAATAAAACTTTGAATCTTGAATCTTGAAATCTAAAAGAACAGACTTAATCAAGAAAAGTAAACATTGACCAATGAACCATGAAAATGAGGTAAAAGTCAGATGAAACAAGCCAGACACACTAGTACAGCTTACAATCCTTACATACAACACATATTGTTGACCTATTACTTATAGTTAAAGAAAAACAGAGCAAAACACAAAAACATAAAACTAAGCAATAAACCATGAAAAAGAGGTCAAAAACAAATGAAACCTGTGAGACTGACATTTATATCATAACAAATTTACATATACCAAATTAAGTTCACCTATTGCATACAGTTTTAGAAAATAAACAGTCTAAAACTCAAAAAACCTCACTGAACCATGAACATGAGGTCAAGGTCAGATATATACACCGTACAATAAGTCCATACACAAAATATAGTAGACGTTTTGCATACAGAATAAGAAAAACAGACCAAAACACAACTTAACTATAACAACTGAACCATGAAAATAAGGTCAAGGTCAGATGACATCTGTCATTTGGACATATACACCTTACATTCCTTCCGTACACCAAATATATAATATGTCAATTGCTTAATGCATACAAGTTATGGACTTAACCACCAAAACTTAACCTTGTTCACTGATCCGTGATATGAGGTAAAGTGAAAACTGTCTGGCAAGGATGAGGACATTTCATGGTACGCAGATATCGTAAAAAGTTATCCTACTACTCAAAATAAGAGAGAAATTAACAATACAAAAAAATATTAACTTTTTTTCAAGTAGTCATTGAACCGTGAAATTGTGACTGTAACATAAATCATTTATATACAAAGTGTGAAGCATCTAGGTCTTCCACCTTCAAAAATATAAAGCTTTTAAGAAGTTAGTTAATGCCTTCGCCGCCGCCGCGTCCGCCGGCGCCATATCAATATCCCTATGTCGAGCTTTCTGCAACTAAGGTCGCAGGCTCGACAAAAAACATTTTGACTAAGCACATCAAATTGAAACAAAAAAAACTTCGTCATGGATATTAGGATTTAAATGATGTATTTGGGCAAGACGCGCGTTTCAAATACAAAAGACAAAGAGACAAAAATTTACCATAGCACAATGACACATGACGGGATGTATAAGTACCGCGCTATGTCAAATGGATATTACCAACAATACTCTTAACAGCATAAGTAAACAGTAAAGTTTAATAATTTACAAAGGCAAATAAAAGAACTATATCATGATTTTAACACATAGGTTAGACGATGAACAACGTCAGTAGCTAGAACATATGCTTGAAGACTATCCTATATTATTTGTGAAGTTGAAACAGAATATATCTACAAGTCCGTGGTATATTTACAGAAAAAAGAACGACACGTTTGTTGACATACCCTGGTTCATCAACCTCCTGGTCACACGGTGATGAAGTTTTTTTAAGTCTGAAAGCTCGTAAATACCGATTGAATTACAAAATAAGTAAAATCACTATGATACGGAACTCCGTGGAAAATTCAAAACGTAAAGTACCTAACCAAATGGCAAAATTAAAAAATTAAAAACTCAAAAACATCAAACGAATGGACAACAACTAACAGATAACTATTGAAAACGTACATCCAATATGCAGGTGAAGTTGGCATATTGCTTCAAAATGTACAAATGTTGGGGAAATATATACTTTCAAAATGAAAATCGTCAAGTTTTTTATATATTCTGGTACTGAGATAATGACCACTTATGTAATTCGAAGTATAAGCCTAAAAAAGAGACAGATTGAAAGAACATCACCAATATACCGGAATATTAAATTAAATAATCTGGCTTCCTTGATCTTCTTGTTTTTGACAAGTGTCAAAAGGAACTCCGACAAAGTTCATATCCATATCACATGTATATGAGTCAGTCCATATATCCATAATTTAGTTACCACTAGACATTAAACACCAAGTCATCATCATCTTTTTCTTGTACTCTCAATTTGTCAAAATATCCTTATCGAAAATACGACTCAATCCATTAAATTACAGATTATACGACTTCAATGGTACACTGTATCTATGATTTAATACCTCGACAAGATGTCGCTAGTGAATTGAAACACAGACACGTCGTTCCGGTTAATCAATTTCTTATATTAGCCGTGAAACTTATGTATTGTCGTTTTCAGTTGTTCGTCCTCATTACTCTGTTTGGGAAGTTTTTGTGAAAAGGACATACCCTATAATAAAAAGTCCGTATAGAATAAACGTGATCGAAGGGATTTTTTATTGATATATATATATATGTAAAAATCAAACGACGGAGCAAACAGTATGCTACTGCCGAGAAAATGGAAGTCGACAGACTACAGGGTATCAAATAAATAAAAGTTTTTATTGTTTTATAGTTTAATCTAAATTTTGGACTTTTGTGTGTCATATATTTAGAGTGGAGTCATAAGTAGAAGTGAAAATAAATTAAAATACTGATCTGCAGCACCAACAATACCATGGCCTGCGTAATTGTTATGATTATAAACACGAACACAAATAAGGTCATTTTCATCAAGCGATAATACCAATGTTTGACTCATTGAAAACCACTAATTTTTGCCTAAATACAATGTTCCTATTAAGGATGTACTTAGGTGAGGTTGGGTGAAAATTAATAAAATTAAGAAGTTAAAATTGATACTATAAGCTGGTAGAGCATCAATTAAGGCATAAAATAAGCTAGAAATATTGATAGGTCATGGACCTCCTTTTCGAGATATTTGAGATTTAAAATATGGCGGGAAAAGGCTGACTCGGTATTATTAGGTCTCAAAACAAAAGAAAGAAAATTAAGAATCTTCTAAAATTTTGGTAAATGACCTTTTATGAGCTATTAAGTCTTATATGAAAAAATAAATAGGTGTTATGGGGCAAAATATTTTACATTGTATTGTATGGAAAAACACCAAGGAGTCCGAACATTTGATACAAATTCCAAACCCTCACCTAAGTACATCCTTAAATCATCGTTGCGGACAAGTTCCAAATGAATAGCCTGTGCACCATCATTCATGCCGGTCACAGACACTAAGTATATTCCTTTTGTTCGCACAATTGCATGTCCATGATGTGGGTAATATGCATTGCCAATGTTGGTAAAAATCTTGTTGTATTTGACTACTTGTAGCGGTCCTAAAGTCACTGTGTGGTCCAAAATGGCAGAAAATGCAACAATATTTGTAGATGGACCTTAAAAAAAAGAACCAACATATTTTCAAGGTAACAATTAAGATGCAACTGAAAAAAATGGAATTCATTGTGTATATAAAATACTTCCACCGTATACTTTGTTACGGATTTGCTAAAATTGAAGACAACATATTTGTGTATGTTATAACTATATAGTATACCATTGAGAAAAGGTGATGTAAATGTTCAAATTGATCGCATGGGTTTTTTAAGGAGTGGATTGCAAATATACAGATACACAACTTATGCTTAAATTAATTCCATATCAAATTTGTTTCCAAACACCTACACACCTTCTATTTTCAATCAAAGGACAACTTGAAACCTTAACTGGTCTTTCGTATCTTGATTTGTAATGTGTTACATCATGTACATTATAGTATCAACATTTTAACTGCCAAAATAGAACACGATTTAGAAAAAAAATATTTATGATTCTATGTTTCTGATAGCTAGGCTTATCCTGATCCACTAGAAGCATGCTGCACATGATATAAATTTGACTATGGAAATGGGGAATGTGTCAACGAGACAACAACCCGACCAAAGCAGAAAACAGCCGAATGCCAGTAATGGGCCTTCACCACAGTAAGGAATACTGCAAGCGAAGGCGGGCTTCAGTTGGCCTCAAAACAAAAAAAGTGTCCAATGCAATGGTGTTACAATCGGGAAAAGATAAATTGAACAGTTGAAATTTTTCAAAACTCCAATCAAAACTACGATATATTCTGCATGTACAAAGACGCGGTTCACCTTGGGATGTTGAGTTTGGTTTGAGACTCCTAATGAGAGTTATATACCCTAATGCATTTGTTATAAATAATATACATTTGTAACTTTTGAGTTAAGGTCGTTGGATAAAAAAAGACGAAAACTAGATCAAGGTCATGTTTTTGATTTTGAATTTGGTATATTTGAAGGTCTTTTAAAACATCGTATAAGAAATCGACAACATATACTAACTAAACTGTTAGACGTGACATATAAATTTTGGTGCAAAGGTTACGTTGATATTTAATTAAAATGTTCTCTCCTTTTATATTTAAAAAATAATTCATGGGGCTTGAATATATCGTGATTTTACCACGGGTTGGCCCTTTATGACAAATATTTTACCCTGAGCGACAGGCACCATTTTAAATTGATGTAAAAGAACGGAGCAAACTGAATTAGTGACATAAGATTCTTAAACTATTTACAATAAAGTATTCAGATAATTTTGAATGAATTTAAATGATAATTTACTTATAGGTCTTAAATGTATAAAAAAAAATGGCTTATAAACATTTTAGCATCGTTTGTTTACGTTTCCTTGTTTTGATGATTTTCCGTTTCACAAGCGTGTATTTTCCAGTTAAATGGTTAAAGGTGTAATACCACAAAATCATGGTACGTCACATCCGGTTGTATACGAAAGTAGGTCTAAAAAAATATTCCCTTGGATTTGACAGTTGTAGAAAATTAACCCTGCATTACAATGCACTGAAATTTTTCTGAGTCATAAACATGTATGTTGGGTGTCTGAAAGCTTCATTCTTTTTTTATTTGATGGTCTTATAAAATATTTTGGAAAGTTAAGGTTACAGTTACCAAAGCAGGTAACCTGTAAATAACAGTGTAAAAATTGGGTTGTTAACTTCCAGTGATGGTTTATTTTTATATGCAATGAAATGGAATGTGAAATTTTCACTGTAGCACTGGCAAGGATTAATCTTTATTCATGCATAGTATTTCTTTGGTTGAAATAAAGGTAAATACTGTACAATGTTTTTCAAAATGCAAATTTAACAAATACTAATAGGGGAAACCAATGGTGGTATAACACCTATATTCGTTCAACGACGTCTGGAGTACGATCGGAACAGCTCAGGCAATGTATTCATAGTTTACCACGGGTGTGTACTCAAAGCGGTCGATGTCATTTTAGAATTAAAATTATGCGTATAGTGATACAGCATAAACCATATTTAATAATGATCTTCGGACTTTTGTTTTGAAGTTCTTAGTTTATGACCTTAATAGTTATAAATGGTACTAGGCTTATAATTTGGTACGCAAGGCGCGCATTTCGTCTACATTTATAATACCGGCATCACACCAAAGCTTATAGCACCGACGTACGTCGGGCGTAGTCAAAAACCATGTACGCTATCAATACGCTGGTACTTTCGTACGCATTCGAATGAATTGTCAATCATATCTGTGTCGTGTACACAACGAGCTTTATGCGTGTTTAGGGCGTACGAGAACCGTAAATAAGCGTTTATCAGGAATTCAAGTAACGTATGTAAGCGTAAGTATGGCATTAGTCTAATGCAGATTAAATGCACGCTACGAAGGAAGAAAGTCCCTAGAACGTATTTGACACGCTTTCCGTTCGTACCTGGGACAATTATCCGTGCTTTCGGCGTGTCTTGCAAGTGTTACTAATAGAGCATTTGTACTATTTACGTATCTAGATACGTCCACGGATCGACAAATACGTATTGGACAGATTTGTTTAAAATAAGGATTTAGCTCCGACATTCTGTTGCAAGCCATATGACCTTTAGTAAGCCAACCGAAAATGACCTTGCGTATATCGGATGTACCTGTTTTTGTAATTATTCAATGCAAAGTGAATATATAATATGGGCACTTTTCGAATCACTATCATATAATACCGAAAGTGACTTTAGGCCAGAAGAAACACATTATCTCCTTAGTGTAAAAAAATACATATAAACCATACATTTTGTTGGAATCTGCAAACAAAAGCTAGCATTTTGACACTGTAAAAAGTAAAATCACAAAAATACTGAGCTCAGAGGAAATTCAAAACGGAAAGTCCCTAATCAAATGGCAAAATCAAATGCTGAAACACATCAAACGAATGAACAACAACTGTCATAATCCTGACTTGGTACAGACATTTTTCAATGTAGAAAATTATGGATTGAACCTGATTGTATAAGCTAAACCTTACACTTGTATGACTTGTAAATTCAAAACGGATTTTAACTTTTCAAATCAAACTATAACGTTTAGGGTGAAAAGACATGTAATTGTGTAATCACATACTAATTATGTTTTAACTTATTTTTTAAATACTCACTATTGAGAAGCAACCTTTTCGATTCATTGTTTGCAATATTCATTCCTTCTGTTTGAAGAATACCTTTTTTTCCAGTATAGTTTTCTTGGGCAAATATAAGAGGAATACTTTTTTGATGCTGGTCTGTCGGATATGCATCAATACGTTTTCCTTCTTCTTGTGTCGGCTGAAAGTTGCTCTTGTCATTGTTATCACTGCTATAACTTTGTACCTCAGGACTTGCGGTTCTGTTTGCAAAAGTAAGTTTGTTCACTTGTTTATGCAAATGCCGATTGATTATTCGTACTTCATGTAATTCATTTAAGATTTCATGTTGTTTCAATTCAAATACGTCTATCTTCATTCGAAGTTGTCGGTTTTCGTAGTCCGTCTTTCATTTTGCCAGTTTTAGCTGATTTACATCATTCAGTAGAATGTCTACAATGACATAAATGTGCACTAGTGAAATTATAATTTTTTGCTAAATATTTCGTACATCAGAATGCATTTTAAAGTGAAAATAACTCTTTTCGATTATTCGTCAGGGCCGCTCAAACCCCCAAATAGAGAAAAGTCCAAAATATACAAATGCTTGGCTTAGTAGAACCGTGTAAACGTCTTCTGTGTTTGATGTCCTGATAAATGCTTTCGAATTAAATCCTACTCATATTTGTTTGTAGCACTTATGGACTGAATTGACTCTATTGACAGTCCCATTTGTTTTCAAACCACCTCTCCATATCGGTTGAATTATAAACCATCCATTGTCTGACAGCCTGTGTTGACCTTTAGATAGACAGTGCGATATATCTTGGCATATAAAAAGTTGTATTATTTTCAATCTATGTTTAAGTAGTGAATGACAACTTCAAACGAGAATCTATGAAAAACGTGATAATTTCCATTTGTCAACTTTTTTTTTGCGATAAAAACAAAACTCATTATTTCCACTTATGATTTTTACTGCTGCCATTTAACTGAAGGCGTTGCACGAAGCTATATGTACCATACCCCTTTCAAAACTTCTTTCTTCGTTCATTTTACATTTTAATACCACTGTTACAAATCCACATTAAATGTTTGCAAACAAATACACATTTATAGCTTTCATTGGATATGTACTGTTTCAATGAATACGAATCTTAGTTTTGATGCCAACGAATAGAAGAATTTTAAGAAAGCCAAAAACGGAGTTTATTTAGGAACTACATGTAGAAGATCAGAAGGAATCCAGAGTGCATATAAAAATTATTCGACTGCAGAATTAAAGGGCACTGGCTACGATACATATAAAATAATCTGAAATACGACTTACTGTGTTCAATCAGTAATGAGAGTCAAATATTGGAATACTAATTTGCTTTTAAGGGCCAGTATGGTTCAATTTTGTCAAAAAAAGCTTAAGAAACATTGATAATGAACTATTTACTAACATGTGAATAATTCGACATCATTGAATCCGTGTTCATGTGAACTCCAATTAACCCCTTAGCTAGAGATGAAAAGCGTATGCATTGTGCTAGTTGGGTTTTACAAAGAAAAAAAAGGTCAACATTGAAAGTGAAACAAAGGTAAAATATTTGGATTGACTGGTTCGATCGACAAACTATCATTCTTAAACAGTTAAAAACAATGATTAAAATATATTTATAATCTATAATATGAAAAATAAACAGACCAAGAAAAATCAAATTTCACGAGTTCCCATTCTGTGTTTATTTATATTTATGTTTCAGTTTCTTATATAACCATCGGAAGACTTCGGAAGTCTACTCTATAGTTAATTAGATAGCGTCAGATTAAATTACACACAAACAAATACATATTCTCAAGTCCGTGTCCTATTAATCATTTGTTTTATACTTTTTTATTATATTGATAAAATTGAGAATGGAAATGGAGAATGTGTCAAAGAGACAACAACCCGCCCAAACAAAAAACAACAGCAGAGGGTCACCAACAGGTCTTCAATGTAGCGAGAAATTCCCGCACCCGGAGGCGTCCTTCAGCTGGCCCCTAAACAAATATATACTAGTCCAGTGATAATGAACGCCATACTAATTTCCAAATTGTACACAAGAAACTAAAATTAAAATAATACAAGACTAACAAAGGCCAGAGGCTCCTGACTTGGGACAGGCGCAAAAATGCGGCGGGGTTAAACATGTTTGTGAGATCTCAACCCTCCCCCTATACCTCTAACCAATGTAGTAAAGTAAACGCATAACAATACGCACATTAAAATTCAGTTACATGTAAATTTTTACAACATTATTTTTGATATATGATAATTTGAGTCAAATCGGTGAACTAGTGCCCCTTTAAGAATTGTTTGTTATAAGTTATGTCAATGCTGATGTATTTCAAAAGGTAGTTAATCAACAAGCTTTAGATAAAATAATTGTTTCCTTGTTTCCGCTATGACATTTTCTTGTGTTTCCCTTTTGTAATATGTTCTCTTCGGGTCTACCTTACCAGTTTATTATTGTTCCCTACGTCCAAGAAGAAACTCTTACCTATCACCTTCTTCATGTCAGCAAACGATTCATCTTCCTCAGCATGAGTGCATAAATTTATACCTTATAAACAATACACTAATACAATCACATATAATTTCTTTGAAACAGCCATTCTAGACTGTATTCAAATTACAACATACATTTATCTGATGTCGATAAATAGTTCACATGATTGATATATGACAAGGACAAGTTAAATCAAAACGTGTGGGAAGGAGCAGTTCATACAGCAAGACCTACATATAAATGTTACATAAGAATTTATTATGAAGACTGTCTAAGATCAATGCGTTTTGTTGAAAGCCAATGTACTTCTGTCAGTGGTAAATAAAATCGTTTTATGACACTGTTAGCTGAGTTCTCTCGTGGTGTTGTGTGGGCCTCTTGTTGCTCAGGCACTAGTTGACGAACTAACTTTGAACTAACTACCTAAAGAAAATATGTTACGAATAAGACTTGTGTTTTCTTTTTTATGTCATTTTTTTCAAATTAGTTTCCGGAGAAGACTTAAATCATACCTCTGCCTCGTTACTATAAGAATAAGTAGATATGGTATGATTGCCAATGAGAAAACTCTCCACATGAGACCAAGACGTATATGTCACCTGACCTCCTTCAGTAATGAATATAACCAATATTACTTAGTCAGCTATAAAAGGCTTCAAAATGACAATTGTAAAACATTACTAACTAGACAACTACCGGCCTGATTTAGGAACAAAATAGTGGACAAACATCATATGTAATATACAGTAACAAACGATAATCACTGATTTACAGGCCCCTTACTTTGGACAAACACATACATAATGTGGTTGGGTTAAACTAGTTTGAAGGCTCTCTAACCCTCCCTTAACCTGGACCAGTGATTTAACAGTACAATATAAGAACAAATTATAAAAATCAGTTGAAAAGGTCTAAACTCATCAGATCGATACAATTCAGAATAACTAAAAACAGCACAGAGAAGACGTGGCAGGGTACTTATACATCCAAAACAATAAATACCCGGTAGACACAAGTACAGATCTGAGAGTACTTCGACTCAAAGTTGTTGACGGTTTGTTCAAAACCAATAACAACTAATAAAACAAATCAAGCATCTACGATTACAAAATCAGTCAGTACACATCCAACATCCAATGTATTTAGAGTAAAGGCGTCATTAACAGTCAGAGAGAACATGACCTTGTACAAGATACAGGTATCGACAGATTGTAGAGCCATTACTGTACAAGTCATATATATATTAAAATATTATTAAATAATATTCAGTATGTTTTTAAGTAACTGATGGCAAAATCAATAGTAATACCACAAACCATATCCGTATCTCTACCATGAAATACACTAAATAGTTAACCATTCCTGTGGGGATGAATTTATCATTCAAATTCACAATTTTTACAGTTTGTTTGCAATTTTTGCATAAACAATCTTCATTTTTAAACTCATTGATCTCATCTAAACGGTCAAAGGCTACCATATATAATTGAATGTGCGTAACAATCCAACAGTTTATTACAGAAATGGTACCTTCATTGTCATCTATGTAAAACATTTCTGTCTCAACTGTTGAAAAACGCTATGTTGTGCTTACCTCAAACAACTTTTTGTACGCTATTTGGTTGGGCAATACACACCACCTGGCGCCCAATGCAAGTGCTTTCTCCTAAAACTGCTTTAACGGATCATTACGTATCAAACCATTTGTGTGTTCCAGCACATTAATTACTGATTGTCTTAGGACCATACAGAGCTATCGAAAAAAGCAACGATGATTGTACAAAAGCACACTTTAAACAAATAAAAAAAGCTTGGAAAACTAGATAATTTATATGATAATTATGTTACAATTGTGGCTCGGGTTTTAGAATTGCAACTCAGTTCCACGGAAACACGTTTGATTGATGAAATAATAGTCCACTTCGAAACATTTGAGAACGTTATCCGTTAATAATCCAGTGACAAAAAGGTCCATTAAGTTGTTGAGGGATCAAACTATCGGATTGAGCATAAGCATAACAACTACAAACAACATTAATCCGATGTGAAAGAGGAATAAGCAAAAGCCTTTCACAAACATGTGCGTTCTTGAGTTGAAGTAAATCTTTAGTTTCTATTTTCCCCGTTGTTTAAGTAGCAAAACGAAAATGCCTATGCAGAATATGAATAGAAAATGACAACCAATAGATGTAGATATTAGTCATAGTAAACAAATTGACATCACACATATACAAATATTTGAAATACGTTTTGCTGGCAATCTTTTCTATTGACAAACTTCTCTAAACTAGCTGTGAACGAATTCACCTATCGGTGATAAGATAAGTATGTACTCATTGTGGAAGGTTATACGGTGACCTATAGTTGTATAATTTCTGTGTCATTTGATCTTTTATGAAGAGTTGTCTCATTGACAATCAAACCACATCTTCTTATTTTTATAAAAGATATATTTCAGAGGTATTTTAGAACAGCCATACTTAAACATAAATTATGATACATGATTTTCTCATTAATGTTTGTGTTGGGTCCAGTCGCAAATATTCATAAAAAGTCAAGGTGATCAAATAAAATACAAAAACTAGGTTCTGCAATGCTGGTTCACCATGGTCACGACCGGAAACGTCGAAGACAACTGCAAATGAAGATTTGTTTCATAGGGAATGTATTTCTTTTGCAACCAGCCGCAGTTTCTCAAAATAATGACACCGCCTGTTAAACATGCAAACAGCAATACGCTCTCCTTAAGCGAAATTTCGAAATAGGTGTAATTTATACAAATTGATACAGGTATTATCTAGAGAGAGAGAGAGAGAGAAGCAGAGAGAGAGAGAGAGAGAGAGAGAGAAAGAGAGAGAGAGAGAGAGAGAGAGAGAGAGAGAGAGAGAGAGAGAGAGAGAGAGAGAGAGAGAGAGAGAGAGAGAAAGAGAGAGAGAGAGAGAGAGACGTAAGTCTACAGACAAACTTGGTTCAATTTCTATTTACTTGGATAACTACAATTTGAATTGTTCTACAATTTCTAAAAATGAGTCAGACACCATCAATAGAACTGTTTGGAACCGTCGTAAATGTATCTTTAAAATTCCGTTAAAATATGCGTAAATGCATCGAAAAGCTTTTTGATGTGTCTTTGCGTTGATTATGATTTCTTTAAGTTTATTTGCCGATTTTTTAGGTATCGTTCAGTTATCAATGAAAGAAAGATCTTGACCGCATTGCTACCATGTGAAAATATACCTAGACAGCATATAATAATTGTTGTATAGTTATTACGTAATTACATTCCTTTAAATCTATGAGTTTATTAACTGAATCTTTTAGTGTTCGTTTAATTATAAAAAAAACAAGTAAGATCTAGACAACATAGTAACCATAAAATGATATCTTAACAATGACTGTATAAATAACAATTATGTATTTAAATGTATCACAAGTATATTAATAAAGCATAATTGGAAGGGGGAATAATTATAATAACTGCAATTTGAGATTAAACATCATAGTCTTTAATGAAGTTAATTTAACAACTGTATCAAACTGCTTGAATATATTAGCACCACATGATGTATCAGTGTTTTTATGTTATTATGTTGTGGAAAAAACTTAAGAGCAATATACATAATCATGGCTTTTATTTTACTGCAACTTTTGATTTGACAATACTGACAGTTACTGTACTTTTAATTTTGAAATAAGACTTTTTCTCCATAGTTGAGAAATGTATAATCGACCCACTGTTAGTTAATTGTTCCCCTTATTCAACACAATTAACTCTATGGGAAAACGTCTAGAAAATCGTTTAAAAACTAAGGAAATATATAAGTATCAAAAGATGATATGATATGAGTGCTAATGAGACAACTTTCCATAACAACAGATCTTGTTTGTAATACTCTTTCTAAAAGTTCATTGGATTTTCACTATGATAAGTTAAGAGCGTAGCTACGTTTACGTCAAAACGACCGGGCGTACACTTGCATTTTGCACAACAACTATTTTTATATACACTAATTGAATAGAACTGGTTGGAAGTACACGTGCCTTGTAATTCTTTCTCCGATGGCTTGACATTGAAGATAAAAGTGACGAGTTTTACTTTTTAATCATATGGTTTCATATGATATATAGGCGTTTTTCAATAAAAACGTGATTTCTTGTCTATCCACTTTTTTTTAGAAAAAATGTGTTTGATCTTTACAAGTAATGTTTTTGCAGTCAGTACATTTAATTAGATTTAACATTCTTTAGCAAAGAAACATATTATTTTTGAAGGGATTAATAAGATATTGATTCCTGAATGGCTCAAAATAACCAAAATGGCATGTCCCTAGACCACTTGTTTAACATTCATACTCTTAAATATTGTAAGGAAGAAATAAATGTTGTTTTTACTTAATAAGATTTAATAATTAAGCATTAAATCAATTTAATAAATTAAGATTATCGTCTGCTAAACTAGAGTTATCTTTTCTTTAATTTTGAAGGACTTGAGCATCTTTCATTTACCTACATAATTTCGTAAGCGGTTTTCCCGCTTTTATTTGGTATAAAATTGCATGCTTTTCGTGATTTGTTCATTGCGTGATTTGAACTGAAGGAACACAAAAAGGATGGGCTGATTCAGACATAAGATAAGTACATATGTTTTAGTGATAAATAAATATAGTTGTTGCAGTTGAATTTTCCGAATGATTTTATTTCTGTAATTTATAAAAGAATAATTTTATTTTATTTGAAAGTTGTTCTTGCAAATAGTTTGATTCTTAATTCAATGTATCGCTTACTTCGATAGCATTTATACTGACTAGACTATTATTCAATAGTTACATTTGTACACACATTTATTAATCATTGAATAGCATTAAATTTAAAATGCTTTAATACAGGTGATACATTTGTTTTCATTGTAATGTATGAGCGATATTCTTTAAACAGGTAATTACATGTTTGTAGTGTAAGCCGTGTTAACATTTACATGCCCGCTAATGTTTAATTTGTTCCACGTACATCTTTTATAAGTTTTTTAATTTGCGGATAATTAAATAAGCTTTGTATTTTAACTTACCGTTTATAACGACGTTATATTTGGTTTGAAGGAACATTGCACGTGTTTTAATTGTGTTTTGTTACCAACTTCAGTTGTTTAATGCATTCAAATGTATTAATTTTATTTAAGACAACGTAGTGGGTTATAAGTGGTATTTCATTTATCTAAATCGAATGATTGAATAAGAAGTTGAATTTATATTTTGAAAGATGAATGGGCTTTTAAGACTTGATGTATGTAGCTAATCTGTTTTTATAATTATAATAGTTTATAACAATGCCAAGAGGTAGAGGCAGGCGTCGTCGGCAGGACCCAGTTGAAGACTTCGTCTTAGAATGGCTCCCAGGGAACAACTTCAACCACCATTTAGGAATGAGAGAAGGCGTCCCAAAGTTGATATTGATGAAGATGCCCCTGTAGTAAGAAGACGGAGTGTTGATGGACCTCAACTAGTTGCCTTGCAACCAGATGTAGAATTCAAGATATTGAACCTGAATTAGCTGCCTTATGTGAGGTTATTGAAGTTTTTGATGAACATCTAATGTTGCCTGGTTTTAATGAGGTTGTTTTATTGATCAAAAGCTTAAGAAATTTTGAATATATTGATTTGTCCCTTATGCATTCACAACAATTCCAACAGTCAAACAAATGAAAACACCATTGGCATTAATGACGGTAAGCTGGTTATACAAAACAAAGTTAAGAAAACCATACTGTTAGTTCTGTTGAGGATTGGACTGATTGTTTTATTGCTTATGACCAGGTCCTTATTGAAAGGTATCCTGGAAAAGCAAGTGAACTATTCTCATATATGTCAATAATAAGGGGTGCAGCGGCTGATCATCCTGTTGAAAAATGGTATTCTTATGACCAACAATTTCGTTTGAGAGTATCAAGGGATCATACTGAAAAATGGTCATCCATAGATTGTTTTTTGTGGTTGCGTATTTTAACTAACAATACTCAAAAACAACAGCAGGCTAATGTTGGTTATAAATGCTGAGATTTTAATTTTAAAGGTTTTTGCAATAAACGCAATTGCCAATACAGGCATGCATGTCTCAAATGTGGTTTTAATCATCCTGCTTTACGATGTCGTTGCTTTATGGACAATGAAGGTAATACTGGTCCATCTAGGTTTAAGAGAAATAACATTTCACCTTTTGTTAAAAACTCTGCTAATAGACAAAACCCAAAAGGAGGTTGTCAGCAAAGATAATTTATATTTTTTCAGAACTACATCCAGACCAGTTTAATATTTGGGAACATCTCCGATTAATGTAAATGAACTCTCTAAGCTTCTGGAACTATATCATGATAAACAAAGCGCTGTTGAACTTTTGAATGGATTTAAATATGGTTTTAAAATTCATTAGGTCCTAGACGTTCATGTGAATATAAAAATTTGTTGTCTGTTTTGAAAAACCCTATTGAAGCTAAAAAGAAGTTGATTAATGAGATATCATTAGGTCGAATGGAAGGCCCATTCAAAAATAAACCTATTTCAAATCTTCGGTGCTCTCCTATTGGTTTAGTTCCTAAGAAAACTGGCGGACTTAGATTGATAACTTATTTGTCTTACATCGGAAGGAAAGTATCAATGATTTTATTGATACTCAGTTTACCAAGGTCACTATATCCATCATTTGACAATGCAGTCAAAATTGTTAAACAAATGGGGAATTCGGCTTTAATGGCAAAATGAATATTAAATCGGCATTTCCTTTGCTTAAATGTTATCCTGGTGATTTGATTTTATAGGCATCAAACTAAATGGTCTTTACTATATCCAAAATAATAATGCCCATGGGATGTTCTATTAGTTGTGCTACATTTGAAAAATTTTCAACCTTCTTGCATTGGTCAGTTAAAATTAAAACGCATTCTGAAAATTTGGATCATTATCTTGATGATTTTATATTTGTTGAAGCTCATAAAGATGACTGTTTCTTTATGACTGCATTTTCAAAAGTTTGTTCAAACTTTGAAGTTCCTATAGCAAATAAAAAAAACCAAAAAAAAAAAACCAGAAGGTCCTTGCACAAAACTGGAATGTATAGGTTTGTTAATTTATTCAGATGAGATGTTGGTTAGAGTACCAGTGTTAAAATCAAAAAACTTAAAGATCAGATAAATTGGGTATTGGCGTCTATATGGCTCTTTTAAAAATGTTAAAAAATCTCATCATTTTATAAGATTGACCAAAGGAATACGAGATCATTTGCATATGTGGCAATATTTGTATAAAGAATTTAATGGCTATACATATAACCAAGATTTAGATTGGGTTTCAAATGCTGATTTACATTTGTATACTGACAGTGCAGGTGGTCATTCACTGGTTTGTGCAGCTTATTTAAATGGGCCATGGGCAATTTTACAATGGCCATAATTGGGCAAAGTTTTATTAAGTGACATTACCTATTTGGAAATTATACCTATTGCTTTGGCCATCTATTTATGGAAAGAAAGGTTTACGAATAAGAAGATAATTTTTCATTGTAATAATATGGCTGTTGTTACAATTTTAAATTCAAAATCTTCAAAAAAAGACAGGGTTATGTTTTTGTTAAGAAAAATAGTTTTGTGGACAGTGTTATTTAATTTTTAATTTAAAGCGTTGCATATTTTTTCAAAATAAAATTTTATTGCTGATGCTTTATCTCGTGGACAGATGAAGAAGTTCAGAGAAGTAACCAGCAATGCCGACCGAACACCACAAACTATTCCACACGAATTCCTAGATCTTTTGTTATAGAAGCTTCAAAATTGTTGAATTATTCAATTTCTCAAAGTACCAGAAATTTTTATGAAAATGCATTCTAATGCAACAACGTTTGTAACGTTCTTTTTGATTGGATAACGTCACTTTCTTACATGGCATCAATTGACAATTGATGCTATGGGACGTACGCGCAAGCGCAGACGGCATATGACAGATTTTAAATACATGTTTTAACGTTGTTTTCTGTCAGTTTCATTAGAATGGAGATAACAATATTGTATTTTAAGCTCCGACGGCATCAATTTGGGATTTGATGGTCGCAAATACCCGTTTACTGTCTCCGCTAACGCGTCGCCAGTAAACTTAATTTGCGACCATCAAATCCCCAATTGATGCCGTCGGAGCTTAAAATACAATACAGTTTTCAGAAAACGAAATCTGTAACAAACATAAACTTTTAGGCACCGCTTTACAAGCAGAGCCAAATACAATGAAAGTCCCAACTATGTATTGGCTTCCGAAGCTACACAAAACCCCTTACAAATATAGATTTATTTCGTCTTCAAGCCATTGTTCAACTACTAAATTGTCTATTCTTCTTACCAGCACACTTGGTACAATTAAAAACCTGATAATAAATTGTTCAAATAAGGCCTTCGAAAATAGTGGAATAAATTACTTTTGGAGTGTCAAGAACTCGTTGGAAGTACTTGATAAATTGCATGCTTATATTGGTGACTTTGAATCTGTTCAAAGTTTTGATTTTTCTACCCTGTATACCACATTGCCTCACATTCTCATTAAGAAAAAATTCACACACCTAATTAAATGGGCATTCAAAAAATCAGAATGTGAATATATATGTTCAAACTCTTTTAGGTCATTTTTTAGTAGCAATAAACAAAAAAACTATGTTAATTGGACATGCTTTGATACTATATATGCCCTTGAATTTTTACTAGATAACATTTTTGTTCGCTTTGGGGATTCCGTATATCGTCAGATTATCGGAATTCCAATGGGGACTAACTGTGCACCACTTATTGCGGACCTGTTTTTGTATTGTTATGAGTTACAATTTATGACAAAAATAAGCAAGTACCCATCGAAACAACATCTGATAAACAAATTTAATAATACTTTTAGATATTTGGATGATATTTTGGCTCTCAATAATGACGACTTCAGTATGTATATTAATGAAATTTATCCTGTTGAACTTACTTTAAATAAAGCTAATACTAACAATGACCACTGCCCTTTTCTCGATCTTGATATCTATATCACTAATGGAAAGCTGAATACTAAAATTTATGATAAAAGGGATGATTTTTCATTTCCTATCGTTAATTATCCGTTTTTAGATGGTGACGTTCCCTTGTCACCATCTTACGGTGTTTATATATCTCAACTTGTACGATTCGCTCGTGTATGTAACAATGTTTTAGATTTTAACGAGAGAAATTTATGTATTACTGAAAAATTATTACACCAGGGTTTTCGATATCACAAACTAGTCAAAACATTTACTAAATTTTATCATCGGTATAAAGACATTATTCGTAAATATAGCTCAACATGCAGACTTTTAATACGTTCAGGTATTTCACATCCAATTTTTTATGGTAATATTCTTTATAAAGCACAAAGGTGTCAGTATTCACCTCAGAAACTTACAAAACCTTTGAATAGACTTATTAAGAAGGGATATAATTACGATACTGTTGTCAAGTCATTAAAGATTGCATATTTTGGCGTTAATATTGAGTCATTGATAAGGTCTTTGCATCGGAACTAAACACATTTATTCTAAAAACAGTTGTTGGCATGACACGGGTTATGTTCTTCTCATATATGTTATGATGGTATGATACTAAACCCCTAACGGGAAGGAGTGTGCCTGATGTTCATATGATGAAATCATAATCTTTCAGTCAGTTTAGTTGAAGTCTGGAGCTGGCATGTCAGTTAACTGCTAGTAGTCTGTTGTTATTTATGTATTATTGTCATTTTGTTTATTTTCTTTGGTTACATCTTCTGACATCAGACTCGGATTTCTCTTGAACTGAATTTTAATGTGCGTATTGTTATGCGTTTACTTTACTACATTGGTTAGAGGTATAGGGGGAGGGTTGAGATCTCACAAACATGTTTAACCCCGCCGCATTTTTGCGCCTGTCCCAAGTCAGGAGCCTCTGGCCTTCGTTAGTCTTGTATTATCTTAATTTTAGTTTCTTGTGTACAATTTGGAAATTAGTATGGCGTTCATTATCACTGGACTAGTATATATTTGTTTAGGGGCCAGCTGAAGGACGCCTCCGGGTGCGGGAATTTCTCGCTACATTGAAGACCTGTTGGTGACCCTCTGCTGTTGTTTTTTATTTGGGCGGGTTGTTGTCTCTTTGACACATTCCCCATTTCCATTCTCAATTTTATCTCCTAATTGCATTCGTTCAATATGTTCAGGATGGAATATTCTATTCCCCTTAGTTGGCCACCAAGTAACAGACAAATTATCGGTTATATTGGTTTTTTTGTCACTAAATCATTTTTCATCATTACAATTAGATCATATATATCTGGAATAAGTTACAAATTAAAATTCAAGGGAATGAAGATTTAACTAAATCTTTTATCATACAGAAACTTTTGGGTGGTTGAGATAGACTTTACAACTCAAGATCTTCGGGAACCTTTGACTATTGATATTTTGATTAGATTAAATGCGGCTTTGAGGCACGTGTGCTCTTCTCATTATGAAACAATATTGTTTCAAACAGCATTAAACTTAGCTTGCTGCATTTTTACGTGTGAGTGAATTTGCCAATACAACGAATGTTATGCAAGAGCATGTTTTACATAGGCGGGATGTTTATATTGACCTTCTTAAATCAGCTGTTTATTACGATAATTTTTTTTTCAAAAAATGATCAAAAAGGGAGATCCACTACTTTAGTTGTAAAAAATAAATAAAAATGAATCAAATGAGATTTGTCCTCTACAAAGTTGGAAAGCCTTTTTGCAAATAAGACCTGGAAATGATGGTCCTCATTTTTGCCATATGAATGGGAAATCATTGACAAGATTTCAGTTTCAGACTGTTTTAAACACAGGGGGTTAGATCTTACCTACACAAAGTTTAGGGCAAGGCTATTAAATATACTGATTTTGATGATATCCATCCAACTCTATTCGCTGATGATGGCGAATCTGTCATATATTGGCAATGACATTTTTATTAATGCTATTCAGTCAGCATTAGAGTTGTTTACTAAGTATCTAAACAGATTTTTATATTCAGATGAATTTTAAACTGTTTAAAGTTGCAAGCCATCGTGCATGGACACATGAAGTTGTATGTCAGTTGAATAATTTATTTCAGTTGTTAAACGCATGCATCAAGTTGAACAGCTCTGTTGAATATACAACAGTTTTGTTGTTAGTTGTAAATACATAGTTGAATAAATTGTTTGTTGTGTACGTTGTTTATATTTGTATTATTGTATAGTAAAGTTGATTACTTCGTTAATCCTTTGTATAGTAAAGTTGATTACTTCGTTGATCTGTTGTATAGTAAAGTTTATTACTTTGTTGATCCGTTGTATAATAAAGTTGATTACTTCGTTGATCCTTTGTATAGTAAAGTTGATTACTTTGTTGATCTGTTGTATAATAAAGTTGATTACTTCGTTGATCTGTTGTATAGTTTAAGTGATATTCTTCGTTGAACTGTTGTATAGTATAGTTGATATACTTCGTTGAACTGTTGTATAGTATAGTTGATATACTTCGTTGAACTGTTGTATAGTATAGTTGGTTTACTTTGTTGATCTGTTGTATAATAAAGTTGATTACTTCGTTGATCTGTTGTATAGTTTAAGTGATATTCTTCGTTGAACTGTTGTATAGTATAGTTGATATACTTCGTTGAACTGTTGTATAGTATAGTTGATATACTACGTTGAACTGTTGTATAGTATAGTTGATATACTTCGTTGAACTAATGTTTAGTATAGTTGATATACTTCGTTGAACTAATGTCTAGTATAGTTGATATACTTCGTTGAACTAATGTTTAGTTGTTAAATTCCGTTCATTTAATATGTTTGTTCAAAATCTAGGTTTTTTTCATTTGTTTTGTGTGTTAAAGTTAATTTTTTGTCATGGATTGATAAATTATGTTTGGCGATGCTTACAAATAAGTTTGCTAGCATTTGTCTGAATTTATTACAGTTGGCGTCTGGTAGCCCAGTTGCCATTTGGAGAAAACATATGATGGTTGCCCTTCTATGTTTTTATCTTGGACATTGATGAGACATTGTCGATGAATGCAAATTCATAGGCCGGTTGATATATAGTTGAACTGTCCTAATAAATCCATGACAAAAAAATTGCCAAAATTCAAACTTACTATTGTTGTTTTTTATTATGATAATTATTTAGTTTGTCTTACAACTTATCTTCATTTGTATAACGAAGGTAATCTGGAGTCATTGGAAATATTACTAGTGATTTCAATGGATTTGGGTTATCTTTTTTCTGGTATATCGAATTCCTAAATTTATATCTGTTGGTTTCTTTCGAATATTTAATAATAAGATTTAATCATTAAGCATTAAATCAATTTAATAAATTAAGATTATCGTCTGCTAAACTAGAGTTATCTTTTCTTTAATTTCGAAGGACTTGAGCGTCTTTCATTTACCTACATAATTTCGTAAGCGGTTTTCCCGCTTTTATTTGGTATAAAATTGCATGCTTTTCGTGATTTGTTCATTGCGTGATTTGAACAGAAGGAACACAAAACCCACCCTATCCCACCCTTGTGAATTTTTTCTGCTCTCTGTTGTATATTTTCAGATATCGTTAAAGAAGCGTCATGGATTGGACAGAATATGAACTGAATATATTGATTTACTGAATGGCTGAATTTATTACAGTTGGCGTCTGGTAGCCCAGTTGCCATTTGGAGAAAACATATGATGGTTGCCCTTCTATGTTTTCATCTTGGACATGAATGAGGCATTTTCGATGAATGCAAATTCATAGGCCGGTTGATATATAGTTGAACTGTCCTAATAAATCCACGACAAACATTTGCCAAAATTCAAACTTACTATTGTTGTTTTTTATTATGATAATTATTTAGTTTGTCTTACAACTTATCTACATTTGTATAACGAAGGTAATCTGGAGTCATTGGAAATATTACGAGTGATTTCAATGGATTTGGGTTATCTTTTATCTGGTATATCGAATTCCTAAATTTATATCTGTTGGTTTCTTTCGAATATTTAATAATACAAGTTCTTTAACTATTCAAAAGTATGTTTAGAGCCAACATATTTTAATAAACAGCTTTTTACAGAGATTTTTCTATTTGAGAAGGTGTGTCTCTGGCATTCCTGACAAAATGTCCAACAAGAAACGATGTCATTAGATTCTGCTAATAAACAGTTTTATAGATATAAACATTGTGGTCTTACAAAAGAAGTGATACTTTTAAACGGCAGTTTTATTGTTGGCAAAACAAATTGACCACATCAAACGGACCAAAGTGATATCGTATTTTTGTTAATGTCCACTACGAAACGGGTCAAATCTCCTTCAGTGTCTGCTTTTTTTAAATTATGAAAAAAAATATCAGTGTACAGCTCAGTACATGCTTTGAGGAATACAATCAGTCTTGTTACTATTGCAATATAGGGATTCAAGGGAAAAAATAAAACATGTGAATATGTCCACTACGAAACGGTCACCTACGAAATAAGTATGGAAAGAAAACGTTTCGTAGTGGACACTACCACTACCATGCAGTCATCTTTTACTATTTTTCAATTATATTCGTGCAAAACAAATAACAAGGATTAGTTTCATGTTATTTTCAGTATGTTTTTATCAACAGAGAATATGGTTGATGTCCACTACGAAACCGTTTTGTCAACTAAGAAACTCATCAAAATGTCCAATACGTAACATGAGTTGTACATTCATATATGAAGTACTGTCTAATCTTTATCGATAAAAAAATGGTTCTCGCATTCAGAAAAACAAACTCGAATGTCTATATGACACATTAAAATACAATACGATGTGCGTTTAGAAGCAGTTCCGTACTGGACAAATGTCCCCTACGAAATAGTACATAAATTATGAAAATAATATCATTTTAAAGAGTATTTAAGATTGCACTTTTTATTGACAAACGGGTCTATGATAGAGGTATTCACAATATGCTCTTCAACTTTGTACTTGTTTGGCATTATAACTATTTTGATATGAGCGTCACTGATGAGACTTATGAAGACGAAACGCGCGTCTGGCGTACAAAATTATAATACTGGTACCTTTGATAACTTTTTAAATAAAATTTTAGACAAGTTGATTTTCAATTTTTGTTAGGTCTGAAATTCACACTTTTATTGAAAAACGCCAATATATCTGTTCATTTTCTGTCATAGTCCGCCGGGCCCGTATGCATACAGCTACCTAAGTTCAGATTTGTTCCGAACGGACGGATTTTTCGGCAAGTCTTACGATGTATTAAAACTACATGTATAATTGGATATCTTAACGTGGTGGTTTTATGCACAGCCGCCCTAAATCTACTGTGAGTTTAAATCACTTTCCGTTTTTTAAAGCTATTCATTAGCTGCTTAGGTTTGATGTGTGGTTTGTATTTTTGTCAAGCCTGTGACATTTATGTCGCGAAAGCAAGACATATCGATTCTAAATTTCGTCGTCGTCGGATTCAATATTTTGATTTAGTATTAAAAAAATGTAAACATCAATAAATTTTTCAAAATTTCATGAAAACGGAAGTTCGACAGAAGATTTTTTATGATAAGAGTATGCAGAGCATAATGCTAAAAATATATATATATTTTTTTACTCATAAAAGTTTTTAAAGTAAAACAAGTAAAATGATACAGTTTTGGGTTAAAGTTTGTTTCACATCAATGAATTTTTCAAGACTTCAACCAATTATATTGAACTTTGAAGTATAATCTTCATTTCTTCATTTTTCAGTATCATTCAGATTTATCTTTTTTTAAATTGCAATTAAAAGACTGTCTGGGATTGTGTATTTTTTATATGACAAAATTTTAATACTTCATTCATTGTGATGAAACTTGGGCAGTAGCTTATATTCAAGATCAAGAAAAAAATATCAAAAGAAAACTTTTTTTTTTAATCTTGTATTTGACTGAAAAATGGGATTCAATTTATGCAGTCAACATTACACGTTAAACACTGAAAGCAACAATCACTGACGAAACCCAGGGTAATACGGAACCCTTCATGAATTAGACTGTAAAGTATACATTGTACCAGTGACAACTCGACAACAGATTTATCCATCGCATCACCAGCAGTGATGGTGATACATGTCTGTGTACAATATGTATATACAACTCGTCTAAACATCAACCCAAAAAAGTTAGATCTGTAAAATAGCTTTCGCAAATTTTTTGTTCTTCCCTCGCCGAGATTCGAACTTATGCTACTGAGATATCGTGACACCAAATCGCCTGCACTGTAGCCGTCCCCCTAGACCACACGACCACCTGGGCTTTATAAGAATGAAGCTTTCGGTGGCAGGGTGTTACCTATATATGTTGCTACTGAGTTCTTAATGACAGAACGGATATTATATAGATATTATTCTTGATAACTCGTTAACCTACACCACGCAACTGAATTATAACATGTACTAGATTTAAAATTTTAAGGACCATATTTAGTCTAGGCATGTAGTTGAAAATAGTAAATGATAGCGTTCAAAATTGCTTAATTACACTAAGTCTTAGTTTAAAACACAATGATCGTGCGCAGGTTGTAAAATGAAAATATAAAATAAATGTAAAAAACTGGAAAATGTACATATGTAAGTTAAAAAAAAACGTGTAGTTAAGAGTAACATTTTTATGTCTTCCTTGCTAGTTCAACCATGAAATGATTATTACCTTATAAAGTGGAAGAGACAAAGCGCCATTACGTCATCTAAAAATAACATTCCTATCAATGACTTGCTTGAAATATTTACCTAGACTACTTTGCAAATGAAATTTCATTTCCAATAGCCTTTCATCGAATCAAAAAAAGATATAATAAATTAAAAACGGAGCAACAGATCTTTTAAAACGTTTACGCCCTTAATAGACAATTTAGTTAATTAGTGTCTTTTGGTGTATTCCACACGCATGAAACATTTTTTATGCTCTTGGGTGTCTTTACTTTATATATATGCATATATTTTAAACTATAATCTTTTATATTCCGTTTGAAAAGAAACAAAATCATACTACACAAATGCAAAACCCTGCACAACTGCAGTTTGAAAATGAAAATATCACAGAGTTTACGAACATCCATTTGTCCCTTAACATTACCTTACTTCTTAGTACAAGATAAATAAGGTAGATATGAAGAACACTTTTTATATCTCTTATTCATTTAATCTTAATCTGACCTAGATTGAATGATCAGGTCATATGCACTTTTGGACACCTTTCAATCTATTTTACCTGTAAGAGTGAACAGTCAGGACTCTACTTCGTCAAAATTATCTCCCCATGACGCCAGTTAATTTTCACAATCGTAGAAATGGAAGCCATTGAAGGGATGACGCGCTGCCAATTTTGCTCTTAAATTTGATAAATTTATCCGCATAGCACAAGAACGATTCTTATATGTCAGTTGTATTTTAAAAGACAAATATATCTACTAGCTAATGAGCATCAGTTAATTGTTTGTCTGCATTGATTCAACTTAAAACTATTGTCTAGTCGGTTGTCAGGTGGAATTTTTGAAAATTCATGAACATTTCAAAAAATTGTAATTTAATATTTCGTGGAAGGGCAGACTAGATTTGTTTAGTGGTTGAAGACTATAAACCGTAGTTATCACACACAAAACACATTTTTTTTTTCGAAGATATGCATTTTCATCACCCAACTTGAAAGACTGTCGTCAAGTACTTTTAGTAAAAAATATAGCTATTCGAACACACCTTCTCTGTTTTTATGATTCATTAAATAGGTATTTCACTTGACCCATATATTTCATCTTTTAGTACTGTGATTTTTTTATGTTATGGAGTCAACCTGTAGCTTTAATATATAAAAATGATAGAATCTGAAGCGAGATGATGTATCAAATATTCTAACTTTGTACGTTTTCAAGACAAAATATTCAACTCAAACACGCCCTAATATAAAAAGGTGCACTCGATTTTCTCTTTTCGATTCAATTGTTACCCATTTTTTAGAATTTATTCTTGCATCACATAATGGAAGGGCAGACACGAAAATTGCTGAACTAACAGATTAATATGCTCTTCGTCCGTGGTATTTTTTTTCAAAAAAAATCGTGGGTTATGCATTTTCTACATCCAACTTGATAGATACCCATGTCGTCGACTTGATATCTAATTGTTCTGCTTAACTATGTAATAGATAAATTGAAACCTTATGCAAATGGTGTTTTTAAAATAGAACAATTCGTTATTGAGAAGAAAATTTTCTATTAACTTTGAAATTTTTTGTTACTATAGTAAACATTACAGTAAGCATTTATCGCCTTCTCTAACAAAGAGTTTCGATTCTTTTGTTCTGTTTCAACCGGGTTTCCGCCTGTGTATAGTAAACATATTCAAGTCCAAATTCAATGAAATTAATTTTGTTGTTGTTATTGATTTTGGTAGGTGACTTACTTATGTAGTAATTGCGCCTTAAATTCATATAACATAAGTATTATGTATATATACTTTCAGTCCTTAATTTATTTTTAGTATAACGTTTTTGCGAAATTGATGTAACAAATTCAACAGAAAAGTACAATACAATAGTTTGTATTATCTGATGGTGAAGAAAACATTTGGATTTCAACTTTCAGTTAACTTTCCACTATTATCAATATAATACTGACTTTACATATTTCCCCCTAAATTATAACATATTGAGGATTTGGGTAAAACAGAGAATAAATAGTATTACAATACAATGTTTCTAAAAAAGACTTGAAATTGCATGATAAGCTGCTCCACATGTGGTCAATTCTTCAAACATTAAACTATATAAAAATTCTGCCACAACTTATTTTTTTTTAACATCACTGCTTCTCACGTTTTGAATCGAAATGAAGTGAAACATTTGACAATTTTATAAAAACGGATCAAAGACTCCATTTGCTGTGTTACACACATTGTTTCTTATACTGCATAGGGAATGTTCATCGGTTTCTACAATTAAGTAAATAAAAAAGTTAACAAATGAAATCTGTTTGAGGGACTACCAATAATGTTGAAATAGTCAATTAGGGGGTGTCGTTTTTTGCTGTGTTACTTTTTTTTGTACATTGATTATGCTGTTAGTTTTTCGTTTGAATTGTTTTACATTTGTGATTTCGAAGCCTTTTAAAGCTGACTATACGGTCTGGGCTTTGCACATTGTTGTACGCCGTACGGTGACATAACTGCAAAAACTTGTGTGAGATTTGGTCTCTATTGAAGAGTTGTCCCATTGGCAATCATACCATATCTTCCTCTTTGTTTTTATTTCAGTTGTCTTTCAATTTTTTAAAGAATATTATTACAAAAATACTGTATTTCGCGTTAATTATATTAGAATGAAATTCAAAACAGTGTGGCTGTGGCCATTGATTGACTCATTAAATTCATCCATTGACTGGGACAATTTAGGTGAACGTTTGTATGTAACGACCACTGCTCACTATGTACTTTTTAAAGACACTTAAACTATGGGGTCACCAAAGGTTCTCAACACCTTAATAAAGTAATTCGAAAAATTAATCAGAAATAACACGATGTTTTGATTTATATCAATTATATAAATCAAAACATAAAGGTTATTCCTGATTATTTTTTCGAATTATTTGATAATTAAAGGCGTTAAGAAACCTTTGGTAACCCCACAGATTAAATGTCTATCGTAGGAACGTCGTGAACAGTGGTCGTTACAGACAAACGTTCACGTAAATTGTCCCAGTCAATGGATGAACTTAATGTGTCAATCAATGACCACAGCCACACTGTTTTGAATTTCATTCTGATATGTATGTATACATGTACAGTAAAATTTCAATTCGGTATAAAATTTTCAATTTATACTTTTGTATATTAAAATCAAACAATCAACACGAATTTTCAATTGTTATAGTGGAACATACCAAAACACAATACAACCTCAGACGTGATAGACAGTTTTTTTTATTTTTTATTTTTTACATAAAATTTGCATCAAGGTGTACATGAACTGATCGAATTAACAGAAAATCTGCCATGGGTGATATCTTAAAAGATCAGCAGTTGAGCGCGGATTTGGATATGGATTGAGGCAGCTTTGTATAAAGGACCAACAATTGTTTGATATGTTTCCTGGTCGATATTCATAAAAGTTTCCCCAGTAAATGGATTTGAAGTAACCTTCAGAATTTGGACAGCTCCCGGTCAGCATTTCCATAACAGTGCACCCTAAACTCCTAAAAAATAAATATAATTTTTTTAACAAAACCCATATTTTTTCTGTATATTTTACATTTCTAGCTATGAGTTCATAGCTAAATTTTATACATAAATTTGTTAAACCATTTTTTTTCCCTTCTCCTTCGTTATTATTGCCATATTTATATAACATAAAAAATAGACTCCATTTTAAAAGAGTAAAATCCATTTTAGTCCTTTTTATAATCTTTTTCAATGTTTACTATAAATGAATGCAGATTTCATTAAGAAAGACACAACTTTTACAATATTTCATGCTTTTATTCTCATAATTGATAAAACTTACAATAAATGTACGGGAAATTTCCCAAAATATATGAAAGTTTAAAATATTTGTGGTGAAAATGTATATGACAACTATTAATTTGGGAAATGTCCCGAAATCATTTTCAACATTAATTTTATGACATATATATCTTGGCAAAGCATTTTAACAAACAGATCTGAACACACATTTTCGGGAAATATCCCGACAAAAATAAGTAAGTACAAAATGTATAACACAGGTGTCTTCAAATATTTCGGGATTTATCCCGAAAAATCAAATGTATATGTTACAGTAAATAGGTGAAATTAGGAATTACATGTAATTACTAAAATTTAGGAATTACAGGTAATTCCCGAGGCACTTAGTTAATACAAGTAATTCCTTAATCGGCCCAGTTATTACCAGTAATTACTAATTTTAAAATGAATTATTACACCTATTTACTGACTGCTAAAACAATGTTGTATTATGGTCAGATGATCAAAAGTTATATGGTATATAGTACGTTTAAAATATTGAATAGTTGATTTGTATTAAAAATATCTTGAATAAATATGGACTTTCAAATATTTGGTTAAATCAGAGTAACTTTAGTTTTAATCCAAAATGGTTAAAGATGAGCATTAAACAGAGAATTTTTGACCAATTTCAGCAGACATGGAAATCAGAAATGGAAAATTCTTCCAAAACATTATGTTTTAACTTTTTTTTTTAAACTTTGAGTTTGAAGAATATCTAGACTTATTAACTTATAAAGATAAGATTACGTTATGTAGGTTAAGAACTGGAATGAACTGTTATGTGCATTAGCTTCCAGATATAAAAAAATATATATATATATTTTTTTATTGTTAAATCATTAATAAAAATGATATAGTGACATTATAATTCACTGTTAGCAGCCAATCTGGTTCTATTTTGTTAAATTAGCTGCGAAACAAGGTTGATGAGTTGTGCACTTGCTAGTGAATATAGTTTTAAACCACAGTGCATGATTGAGATTTTAGTTTAACAAAATTATGAAAATCAATTTTGGATTGATATCATTGTCTTGCATATATAAATGCATATAGTGACGGAGTTACAAGACCTATAAAACAACCATTTTCCAGATTCAATTCACAAACACTAGAGAGTATGCACTTTTGATGTGCCTTATATTCCTACATCCTTAAGTAAGCTCCCTTAAAATCCCTACCCTTTACTTTCTTATTTGGTATCTTGAATTATGTTTTTCATTTTAAAACAAAAACATCAAGTTAGTAAATAGCTGTAAAAATGACCAAAAAAATCAGCAATTACCAGTAATCACTAAAACAACTAGTAAATACATGTATTTACTAAATTGGCTAGTAATTACAGGTATTTACTGAAATGTTTAGTAATTACGTGTAATTCCTAATTTCACCTATTTACTGTAACATATACATGCTAGATCTCTTGACTAATAATTTCTTTTCACATTTCGGGAAAAATCCCGAAAATATAAAACTTATATCAGGCACACACTTGATGCATTAATTTTTTTTTACCCACTTCGGGAAAAATCCCGAAATAAAGTCTACAAGCAAAAATTATGCGTTTTGAGTTTTTTTTACCCATTTCGGGAAAAATCCCGAAATAAAATCGACAAGCAAAAATTATGCATTTTAATTTTTTGAAATATATTGGGAAAAATCCTGAAAAAACAAAATCTTTAAGATTTTATAACACAGAATTTTGATACATTAATAAATTTTTATGAAAACTTGTTTCTTACATTTGTTGCATTATTATGATTCATAAAAAATATGTCTCATTTAAAAAAAAAAGTATTTTAATTATAACCATACTTTTCATTATAGTTCAGAAACCAGATGATCTGCAGGATGCAGCTTTATACGACCGCAGAGGTTAAACCCTGAACGGTTGGGGCAAGTATAGACACAACTTTCAAGCTGGATTCAGCTATAAATATGGATTGTGATTAAATAGTTGACACAGCATAGGTTTCTGACACAGAATGAATGTGGTCTAATAAACTTAAAATCTGTGTGTTGCCTTTGAGCATTTCACTATGCTGATGAATATTAATCCTCTCAAAAAAAGGTTTGAAGAATTTTTTATTTATTCATGAAATATGAAATGAAACCCCCCCCCCCCCACCCATTTTTTGTTCACGTCCCCCCTTTCCCTTATTCCAAAACTGATCTCAATTCAAATTACAAATGGAGTTTGCAACAATAATTACTCATTTAAATACATCATAAAATATTAAAATGTAAAAAAGTCCATGTTATCACCATGATCACTGAATTGTAACGATTGTTTTAATTTATCAGTTGGTAGTAAAAGTGAATATACATTGTATATTGTATAAAACAATGATTTAAGTTGATTTACTACTATTCTGGAAAAAGAAAGGTAACTCCAATTGAAAATTTCTGGCTATTGTCCAATATTGTGTAATTAGATTTTTCTTGCTATTGTGCAATACTGTGCAATTGAAAATAATTGCTATTGCACAATACTGTGCAATTAAAGATTTCTTGCTATTGCACAATACTGTGCAATTTAAGATTTCTTGCTATTGCTGAATACTGTGCAATTGAAAATTTTTG
This sequence comes from Mytilus edulis, assembly GCA_019925275.1. Taxonomy (NCBI): domain Eukaryota; kingdom Metazoa; phylum Mollusca; class Bivalvia; order Mytilida; family Mytilidae; genus Mytilus; species Mytilus edulis. Next base: position 31,492,097 of record CM034359.1, read on the forward strand.
CAGTTGCACAATACTTAATAAAATAATTTTGGATCCTGATTTGGACCAACTTAAAAAGCCGGCCCCTAATCAAAAATCTAAGAACATTTAGATTCAGCATATCAAAGAACCCCAAAGATTCATTTTTTGTTAGAATCAAACTTAGTTTAATTTTGGACCCTTTGAACCCATTATTCCTAAACTGTTTGGACCAAAACTCCCAAAATCAATCCCAACCTTCCTTGTATGGTCATAAACCTTGTGTTTAAATAGATTTCTATTTAATTATACTAAAGTTATGGTGCTAAAACCAAGAAAAATCTTTGATGTGGGAAGACCTTCAATTGTTTTCTGAACAATTTGTTTTTAATAATATTTCGTTTAAATACTGAAACCACTCGGCCACCGAGGCCCCAAACTAATAAATGAAAAAAATGCATAGCCAGCTTGATTTCCCATGCACCTCTACTATATGGTTGGTAAACTATACCATCAAACTATCCATCAGTTTAGAGTATTATCAAATGTGTTATTTATGAAGCGGCAAAACTTGAGAACCAACATTTTTGCCCATATATGTATTGGTAGTTAGTCAAATGTTGTTAATTAGAGAAGATGCAAATTTCTCTCCCTTTACCTTTCTGAATCCCCTTTTTGAATTTCCACAATATGAGATTGGTAAAAATTCTTGATTAGGACGAGAATAAGGAATATTAGTGTGTGAGAGTAAACCAATATGGGATGTTACTTTAATTTATTATTATTTAAATGTTAAAAGTTGGAAATTTTGAATTATTTTGATATAAAATTAATTGCTATTTTCAGTTATGTACCATAAATGTTCATAATATTATTGTTTTGGAAGAAAACAAGTGTATGTTACTATAGTATATTTAAACTTCAGTGTTTTGTTTTTCTTAAAAAAAAATACATCCTCGAAATGTTAAAAAAATCAAAAGTCACGGTTATTAATCAATCTAACAACTAAAACGTCAAAGATGATATAGCAGAGAATCCCAAAAAAGGGAGAATGGTTATATTTTTTTATGAGATTGTGTGAACGGTTTCGAAGACAGCAATACGTTAATTGAAGGAAACTCATTGTATTACAATATCACTTGATTGATTTCTTTAACTCTTTATTTTAAACAATAATTTGTATAGGTGTTTTATTGAATTCAAAAAGATGTTTAAATAAGTACTCTTGTAAAAACTCTTTAAAAGGACCAAAGCATATTTATCATAACTTGCCAGTTGCCTATAATCCTGATCGACCCATTATTAGGTAAACTACCTATTAAATTATTATTGTATTTGTACTTTTTGACATGGGTGTATTATTTGCAACTAAAAATTAGACAAGCAATATCTAATAAAATCAATTAAATACCATATCTAGATATAGGAATTATTTTTTTTTACAAACATGTATGTAAAGCTTTTGTATATTTTTATTAAACATCTAATATCAATTGTGCTATAATGCATGTATTTACCATATGTCAACAGGAGCACCATAATAATTTGGAGAATTGGGAAACAAATTGCTGCCTGCAAGGTTAACTTCTGGAGCCACGTGGGAAGGTGTTCCTGCTCTTGTTTGTAGTCCATAATTTCCTTCATGTACAAGATAAAGCATATTTGTGATACCGAAATCTCCTATCTTTACTATGCCCGCTGAATTTAACAGTAAGTTGTCGGCTGTAAAGTTATATGATGAGTCTTTAGAAATTCTTTTGATGAAAATATAACATACATGAAAAATAATATCATAACTTTACTCTTTACTATACTAGCTGTCTACATTTGTAATGTCATGATAGAAAGAACAGGTTAGCGAAGCATACTCGGTCAAAATATTTTCTTCAATATATTCTTAGCTTGATAATTAAAACTAATTTATCAATTACAAATTTCAGAAAAAAATGTAATAGATCATGCCGTACCACCAATCCTAATTACTGAGCTGACAATACCGCCATGGACTAACAATCTGTATGTAACAGAAGCGAAATCCAATTGATGCTAAACATTCACATAAAACGTTGAACATTTTGTATGTCCAAAGTTGTTTGCTTGAATTACTTTTATCTAGAATTATGCAAAACTATGATGTTTAGCTACTCAATTCGTGAAAAGCCTAATGGACCAATAAATAGACATCAATAATAGGCCAATTCTCCTTAAGTCAACTTCGCCAATGGTCCGAGCTTTTAAGCTGTTATTAATAATGATTTCTACATTAATCAATGAAGGATTTAAAGACCTGATTTAGTATAATTTGTCAAACGCTAAGCACTGAGTAATATTAAGTTAATGATATACTCCGAAACTTGCAGTTCGACAGCATAAAAATTGTATGAGGGCTAAGAAACCTGGTTAACAGGTTGTAAATTTCGAAGCCAATTTTGAATGACTTTTCCACTTCACTTCCAAACTTTCAAAGCAAACGAAATATCAAGTACTGTAATGCGTGATTGGCCATATAAGACAATCACCTCAATAAAGATGCATTGCTTATACGTAGAACGTTTACAAAAGAATCCCTGCTCAGATTTATTGGTTGCTTTTGATACTAATCAATCAATTAATCATTGAACAATATAGTTAAAAAAAAACGGTATTTACTTTTAATTCTCTTTATAGTCTAGTGTATTGTAATCAGACTAGATATTAATTCATTGTTAATTTTATAGTCTAGTTTATTGTAATCAGACTAGATATTAATTCACTGTAAATTTTATAGTCGAGTGTATTGTACATTTTGTAATCAGACTAGATATTAATTCACTGTAAATTTTATAGTCGAGTGTATTGTACATTTTGTAATCAGACTAGATAGTAATTTACTGTAAATTTTATAGTCTAGTGTATTGTAATCAGACTAGATATTAATTTATTGTAAATTTTATAGTCTAGTGTATTGTACATTTTGTAATCAGACTAGATATTAATTCATTGTAAATTTTATAGCCCAGTGTATTGTAATCAGACTAGATATTAATTCACTGTACATTTTATAGTCTAGTTTATTGTAATCAGACTAGATATTAATTCACTGTACATTTTATAGCCTAGTTTATTGTAATCAGACTAGATAATAATTTATTGTAAATTTTATAGTCTAGTGTATTGTAATCAGACTAGAAATTAATTTATTGTAAATTTTATAGTCTAGTGTATTGTAATCAGACTAGATATTAATTCACTGTACATTTTATAGTCTAGTTTATTGTAATCAGACTAGATAATAATTTATTGTAAATTTTATAGTCTAGTGTATTGTAATCAGACTAGATATTAATTCACTGTACATTTTATAGCCTAATTTATTGTAATCAGACTAGAAATTAATTTATTGTAAATTTTATAGTCTAGTGTATTGTATCAGACTAGATATTAATTCATTGTTAATTTTATAGTCTAGTGTATTGTAATCAGACTAGATAATAATTTATTGTACATTTTATAGTCTAGTTTATTGTAATCAGACTAGATAATAATTTATTGTAAATTTTATAGTCTAGTGTATTGTAATCAGACTAGATATTAATTCATTGTAAATTTAGGTTATGGTGATTGTTTGATATTCTACCTGACAAGTTTGCTGTGTGGATTTTTTCAAAATAAAAAATAGAAAATCAAATTATATGTTTTGAAATCGACACGTGAAAAGACACGCTGAATATCAAAGAAGGGGAGTTTTAAAAGCAATTTTTTGACTTACTTGTACTAACCTTTAATATCCCTATGGACAATTGGTTTTGGAATATGTGAATGGAGGAAAACAAGTCCGTTTAAGACTTGTCCCGTTATATACTTCACATCCAACTCCTTCAAAACCTTTCCATTTATTATTCCTTTAATAGATCCCTGTTAAATATATTAAATAGAACACATGATATAAAATGACAGCAGTGAAGGATATAATTATTTATTTTTTCATTGACTTTTTACATTTACAAACTTTCGTGTATTAAAAGATACATCAATAACAAAATAGTTTGTTTAATAAAAACAAGTCTTAGAGCGACACGCCGAAATATCTCGCCTTCTTTACTAATCATTGATAGGATGTTGATGGTGCTAAGTATAAATTTACTACAGCTATCACACAAACTTAACATGATCCAAGAAAATGAGGTCAGGTCATATAAATCAAAAATGAAATACATGTTCACCTTACCATCAATCAATACACCAAATATACTTGACGTATTGCTTTTAGTTTTTAAGAAACATCCTTAAACAAGAAAACTAAACATTGACCAATGAACCATGAAAATGAGGTCAAGGTCAAATGAATTATGCCAGGCAAACATGTACAGCTTACAATCTTCCTTTCAACAAATAAAGTTGACCTATTGCTCTTAGTTTAAGAAAAACAGACAAAAACACAAACACTTAACACTGAGCAATGAACCATGAAAATGAGGCTAAGGTCAGATGACACTGCTAGCAAGACATGTACACCTTGCAATCATTCCATTCACCAACTATTATAGACCTATTTCAAACAATATAAAAAAAATCAAAACACAAAAACTTAACTTTAACCACTGAACCATGAAGGTAAATTCAAGGTCAGATGAAACCTTCCAGTTGAACATATACACCTTACAATCCTTCCATACACCAAATATACTAGACCTTTTGCCTATAGTGTCTGTGATATAGACTTGACACCAAAACTTAACCTTGGTCACTGATCTATGAAATGAGGTCGAGGTCAAGTGAAAAATGTTTTACAAACATAAAGACCTTGCAAGGAAGGCACATACCAAATATAGTTATTCTATTAGACGTATTCGAAAAGTCAATACAACTGTTTGCGCTCGTGTTGGATAGAAGATGATTACAAAATGATGTGGGTCATCTCCAAAATTTAAAAAAATATTACCTGTACGACCACTAAAATACATTATTTATAGTGAGCAAGACATGATCAATCGAGCATTTTAAAGAACCAAAATTAATAACGTGGTACATTTGTATATTGAAGATAATCATAACTATACATGTAATTGTAATTATTTGACTTAAGAATGCAAAGTATTATAAAAAAAGAAATAGGGCAACATTTTACCTTGTATGGTAAATGAAGTTTTATTTTTTCTCAGAATCAACAAATTCTTGCAAAAATAAAGGAACAAGGGTTTTGGCACTTGATCTCCAAATTGAAACAAATTATCGTTTTCTTTCATTCTGGTACAATTTAAAAAAAAAGGAAAAAACAAAGGAAAGGAAAATAAAAAGTATTTTGGAAAACGCAACTCCCTTTATCCAAAAGAAGATTTATTTTTAAATGCACATTTTGGGTTTTATTTTCCAATTGCATAATAACATAGCATTGTATAATTAGGTAGCATTTTCTCTAATGTTTGCCGAAAATCTAGCACACAATTCAACTGTTTGTTCAACTTCGTACTTTATTTGGCCTTTTTAACTTTTTTTGGATTTGAGCGTCACTGATGAGTCTTTTGAAGACGAAACGCGCGTCTGGCGTATATACTAAATTTCGTCCTGGTATTTATGATGAGTTTATTTTTAGTTCGTTCCTTTGCTGTCTCCATAAAGTTCCAAACGACTCTGACTGTCTCTAAACGTCTTATTCCGTCGACACTCACACTTCTTTTATTTATTTATTTTTTTGACATGTTTTTCCTTGGCGTTCTATTTCTTAACTGATATCTTTTATGTAGTGTAACTATGGTCAATTGATCTATGAACTTGAACATAAATTGAGATTTTCATAAGGGTATAGTTACAAGATCCCCTCGAACTTTGTTGGCGAGAGGATGAAACCCATTGGAATTAGAAACGCAGACAAATGTTATTGAATTGCATTAATGAAAACCCGTTATAGAGTAAAAAATTTTAGCTACGGAAAACAATGTCAAATTTACCTAGTAAGCGTGTCAAATATCAACTGAAGCACAGTTTGTCTTTATCTTCCTTTCGATATCGTTCAAAAGTTTTATTTCTAAAATCAATGATTAGAAAAGCTTATATCGTTTGATTGTGATATATAGAAACAAAAATCATGAACACCTATTCTGGTCTTATAAAAGATGACCTGAAAAAAGGGAGGGGGTGGTATTTTGTGTTTCTATAATTCGTGTTCTGACATTTCCTTTTTACTTACCTTTATTTATTTATTTGGTGTGTTTACTAACAGTTTGCGCATTCAAATTAAAATTAACGTCAATCACTGAATAAGAGGCTGCTGGTGTGTTACAGGTTCCTACATAATATTGCGGGGCTAGATATTTTCATAAGCGCGCAACCCTCCCCTTATCCTCGGACAGTGGCGAAATTTGGAACAGTGTCTCATAAGTACATACTATAGAAATCGGTTGAAAACGGCATGACGTCATTGACAGGAAGCGTTAAAAAAATTAACACAAATATAAAAGACACAAAGAACCAATATTAGAGTACTTGAAGTTACTGTAAGTTCACTCAAAGTAATAACTACGGCTTCCGATTGTATAAAGGGACATTGTAGTATTCATTAGTTGTTGATGACTCTGAGCTAGCTTTAAATAAATACGAGTTTTACCTTATGAAAAGTGATTCAATTTTTATAATTATTCAGATCATGATTGTCAATCTAAGATCACCGATAAAAAAAATCAGAGATCATAGATTAGCAATTTGAGATCAGGATTGTCAATTCGATATCATGGATTACCAATCCGAGATCACAGAGGTTTCTTTTTGTTTGTGTCCCTTTATGTCTTTCTTATATAAACGACAAAACACTTTTCCCTTATTTTTACACGATGTTAAAACATGACTAATATTAATTTATCTAAAAATGTATTCATTGAACTCTTTCTCGTTCTTAAAAATACTAATTTGATCTTCACTTGCGTACTTTAATCATAGATACAATAGACCACTTTCGAGTTCATTCGTCACCGAAAAAAAACATCGTCAATTATGCGCGCCTTTATGACGTCGTTTACCAGATAGAGGGGATCGCCTGTATCCCAGCACTATTAACGTTCATCCAGCGTCTAAGTGATCGTCATTGTGCAGGATAAACTAGAAATAATGTTTGTTTTGTAAGTTCTTAATTACAACTCCCTAATGACAGCAGTGCTGATTGTCAATTATTAGAATTTAATTTGCCGAATATTTCAATGTATTTTGTACAATGTTACATAATAGTTTTCCCGGCCGCTCGCTCAACATTTGAACGGAAATGAGGATGCCCCTCAACTCACGAATGATGTTCACTAAAACCAGAGTTTTTGACGGAAATGCATCGAACTCGAAAGTTGTCTATTGTTTAAGACTTATCTCAGCGGTACCAAAAAACGCCCTAAAACGTAACACAAATATTTAGTATTCGTACTTATATTGTATTCTTCGTCCATCCAACACGACCGCCAGCATTAGAGTCGACTTTTCTAATACGTCTATTACTCATAATAAGAGAGAAATTAATAATGCAATACATTAACGTTGCAAGGAACCAGTTTACCAAATATAGTTTTTTAATAGAAAAAAATCATGTAGTAACTGAACCATGAAAATGAGGTCAATGACAGTTGACATGTGACAGACGGCAACTTCGTAACATGAGGCATATATATACAAAGTATGAAGCATCCAGGTCTTCCACTTTCTAAAATAGAAAGTTTTTAGGAAGTAAACTAACAGCAGGCGCTGCCGCTGTAGTCACTATAACCGCCGAATTCGCCGGATTACTATCCATATGTCGAGCTATCTGCGAAAAAAAAAACTATACTTAGAAAAAAATAATGATCACTTTATTTTGGCGAACACAGATCATATATAGGTGTGGTTATACTTATGAATTGAGCATTATTGTTTTAACTGATTGATTGATTGTTGGTAATTTACACCCTTTTCATGGGAGTAAGAACTTTCAACCTCATTGTTTAGAAGCTTACTTGGTGGAGTAGACAAATTAAACAACTAGGCCACCGAAGTGCTTATTTTTTGGTAATTTCTTCGTAAGTGTACTTGGTTGTAATTTTGTTTTCATTATGTATGTTGTATTTCCCATTTAAGGTGTTATGAGTCTATTCAAAACTTACTTAAACATTCAATTGGTTAAACTCGGGTAATTTTAAGGATTGACATGTTGTACAGAATTTGTTGTATTATCAAATACAGTTAGTTAATCTCTACATGTAATTAACTGTTTACTGGGTGCATGTGATTGTTCATTGAATGGCACTTCGTTTACAACGTAAACTTTTTAAAATTGCCGACATGCGTGCATGTAAACAAAAATTGTACGATTACCTATTAAATAACCATCCATAACATACGAAATGCCTTCGGTGTGAGAAAATATGGATCATCGTCTCAACAGTAAGCATAATCCATATCGTCTGATCAGTCAAAATCGGTCCCGTTCAAACAGGAAAATATGTGGGCAAATTGATGTACAAAAAATACTGTGAAAGTACTTTTATTCGCGAGTATCAATGTTCTTGGAATAAGCAAAACTTAAATATGCGTGCATTTGATTTTTTGGAAAGAAAGCAACAAAACCGAGTGAATAATTCAAACAAATTAGAATAAAAAATTCCTTTTTTTAAATGAGCTGATTCATCTCTGCTCACAAATTGTATCGATTGAAGGATTTTGAAAATAAACATTCTAATTGTTGCACACGTGTTATCAGAAGTGGTGTGATCAGATGTGCCACAGATTAACGATCATCAAAGGTGGTAATTGAATATAAACATTTCATTCTAAGAAAAAAATGTGCATGGAAAATGTTTCAAATGTAACTCAATTAAAACTTACAAGTGAAATAATGCTTATGAAATTAGAAAGCAATCCAAATGTACATTTATCATTTTTATTCGTGGGATAATTATAAAGATATAAAAACAAACACTTTGTACTATCTTATATCTTCAACTGGAGTCTGACTTTTAGTTTCAAAAATTATGTGTTCAAAAATATAGTAAAACCTACATGGGATCTGTTTTTAACTTGATTTGAGAAACAGTTGTTATATGTTGTTAAACACTTAAATTCGCCGATAAAGCCATCCACGAAAACCACGACAATTGGTACCCTACCAATAAAAATACTCTTACAAGATCAAAAATAGTTACGACCCCTACTGAGTTTTAAGTTTCCTATTTTGTACATACAGTTACTGAATTTGGAGCCGTTGAAGATCTATGAACACTCAATCCTCCAATTATCTTAGAAATTGATGTTTCAGTACAACATACGAAACAACTGTTCAAACAGTTGAAAAAAGGCTTGACTCATCAAATCGCACACAACAACTTACGAAAAGACGCTAATTGTTTATCCCAGTGTGTACCTAATTTACATAAAACTACCTCAAAGTCAATTAGTACAACTAATGAATAAATCATATTTTAACGATTTAAATGCTAAAGAATTTACATCCAACGATTAAACTGTTTATATCGCAATATGTGTATATATAGGAAGAGAAACTACATGTAACAACACAATAGCAAAAAATGAAAAGACATACAAATACCATTAACTACCACAAATGAGGATAACTACTTTGTACTTACTTCTATGCAACCAAATGAAAGATAGGATGTGATAGCATGCGATAGCATGCGATAGCATGCGATAGCATGCGATAGCATGCGATGAAGAGCACAAAGCAACTAAATGGCGAAATAAGCATAAAAGATAGACATATCCTCATATCACCACATATAAAGAAGATTGACCAACACGAACCAGACCAAATTCTAGGCTAAGTGGTAATATCATGAGGTCCGGACGAGTTTGCAGATCCTGTTGCCCGTGTGAATCCATCATGTTACGCAGGGTTAGTACACAATTTCGTATAATACTCCAATTAGGAGACGTGACAATAAAAGACAAGAGATATCGATGACGACAACACTGGCCTTTCGACGTTTATAAGTGAGAATTTCTGAAGATAAATCCAAAACCAGTGCATCAAATCGGCACACTACTTTTATAAAGTGTGTACTTTAGACCTATAGTTTCGTTCTCAACCGACCCTTATTGACGACGTCTAGATGTTCCTCAAGATATGAGGCAGACCTCACTTTATCTTAAGTATTCTTTATCTAAGTTTTGATTGGATTGGAAAGATTCATTCAGCATAGTCTCTAAACGTTTAGTTATTTAGTGCAAGGACATAATTTATATGAGACGTGTAATTAAAGATACTCCTTGAAAAACTTATGTATGGAGTATGTCTAATATTAATTAGAGATACATGTAAACATAATAGACAGACATATTTTTTTCTAAAAGGAATGCAAATTGTTTGTTTTAAAAACAAATTTTCCAAATGTACAAAAATGTAAAACATGACGTGTTCAGATTTTATATTGACTAAGATAATGTCAATAAAATTAAACTCAGGATTGTTACATTTTAGGTAGATTCGTGGTATACCGAAATTGGATTGTACTATCGCAGTATACAATCAGTCTATTTATATGTCCAATTTCTGCAAATTTGTAGACAGATGTGCAATTTTATTGGTTACACTGTTTATGTATATGAAGAAAATTTGCTGTTTTATTGCATTATCCAAATTATTCAAACAATTACCACACATTTATGTTTTAGAATCATTTTATTTCTTCAACTGAGCCATTTAAAGGGAGATAACTCTTTTAGTAAAAAAATATACTGACCTGATAGGGCATTCTCAATTTTAATTTTTAGCAAGAAAACAAGTTCGATGACACCATTTTTTTTTTATCTTCTGAAAACATATTATAAAACCTTCTTTCTCACAAATTATTCTCATAGATTTCTTTTTATCCACAAACACATGCTTTTGCATGATCATTCTAAGCAAATTTAGACAAATTATAACGACTCATAGATCGAAAACTAGTACGGTGACCCATCCTTTTTTATTTTATTTTTGAAAAGAGCATAGAAAAATCTTCATTTAAGGAGAGTATACAAAAATTCTATCTCGGTTAAACTTATACCTATGATCAACCTATGCATTGAATAACGCATAGCAGGTGTTGGTTTGATGATATTTATTGCAACCGTCATTTACGGTAAATGTATGACTGCAATTACTGAAAAAAAGATCTGGCATTTACGAAATAGAACTAAAACACCTACCATGTCCATAAATTCCATAACCAGATGCCAATGGGTATCAGTTTTAAACAAATCAAAAACTTGGATTATATTTAATGCGACAACTCGTTGAGTAAGTTGAATTCCCGAAACAACGTTTTATCTACCTGAAGAAGAAAATAAAAATAGAACAAGACCGTTGTCATGTTTTGAAATTCCAAAATATCAACATTTTTATTACAAGATTAAAGTTTACCATCATCTTATATTTCTAATTTCAATTGAAAATTCATGCGTTTAATAACAAACACTGAAATGTAATTAAATTAAAAGTTTTGAAAATGGATAAGCTTTCAATGAATATTGAAATAAAGTTTATATTCACTTAAAACAAATACTACTTTCATTTTTGAATTATAGCTATTTTCATAACGTTTACTAATTCTAAGACATATTTGAACACGTAATTCATAATACTGCTTAAATTCAAATAGTAGGAATCAATATCAACGACATCATTAAAGTTTGTATGTATTTTTGCTAAAAATGTAACAGATAAATCCGTTCTTTCCAGGTATTAGCAGACATACAAGTATTTTATCAGCAGGCTCAAAAACTCTTCCTTGGCATCTTTATCATACTATATTTTCATCCTATTCTGAACAGTTTTTATGTATTTTCTACGCAATTTGACAAGCAGTTTTCTTTAAATCTAGATACTTTTTCTGGAAGATTTTTGTCAGTGTGTTCAGTTAGTCACTTTTCCGTAGTCAATTTCGAAGGTCCCCCTACAGTATAACCAAAACCAACTCAAAGGGGACCCGAATGTTGATATACTGGTCTGCACTACGATAATAACTGGACATAATTAACACTGATAAAGACTGGATGAACATGTGTTTTCCGTCTAGCAATAAATGTGGGAATAGTTCGAAATTGAATGAAAGTGATGCCACCTGAATATATTACACATTGAATAGCAAAGTCGCTGAAGACATTAACATACATTGATATCCGGAAATGCGTTAAGCGTGGGTACTTCAAAAGGTCAGATGCCTTTGATTAAAATAAAACTACTCCCCCTCTTATACACAAGCAAACCAACCATAACTAAAAAAACAAAATGAAAAAATAGCCCTTTCTATTCCATTTCGCAGCGACTTAATTTCGCTATATTCCTAATTATTTTATGTAGTTTAATAAGGAAAGATCCAAATCTTACAAATTAGCGACAATTTATAATTTCGCGTTATATTTTACTGTCGAATGACGCGAAAAAAAAATATCTCGCGAAAACTAGTTGGTTTTCAGTATTGGCTTATATGACATTTTTATCAGTCCTGTTCTGTGTAAGTAAATCAATGATATGGGCACAGTATATCGCACAGCTTCCTTGTCATCAAAATAAAACAATTTAAAAAGAGAAGAATCAACATTTTAAATCTGTTTACATTGATATTTTTGTCGCTAGAAATAATAATTGTGAACTAATATTGATACAACTTCATTTGTTGTAGATTCCGGCATCTTTGAATTCAATTAAGTTACTCTTATTTATGTCTTAAAAAATAAGTGTTACTTTTGATACACACCCCTTCTTCTCTGTAGTAAGGCCCGTCATAGAGATGGTTGATCTTTAGAATTATCGAAAAATGAAACAAAATATAGTTATTAATATAAATGAACAGTAGAATAATCTATGAAACTAAATTATAATTATAATACTTTACCAACAAATGAATTCAGAACAAAAGGACACATATTTATATATATATATAAAACGTCTGAATAGTAGTCAACGATTTTCCCAACGAGGGCGCTGGATCGTTACGAGTGACGATACATGTACACAATAAATAAATTATATAAACGCCTAAAAAAGTGTACACAACAACTCCAAATACAAAGAAATGTAATTATTTAGAAATATTTCGGATAACAGATATCCTTCGTCAGTCAGATTCTGATGTTAAATGAATCACCTTCAAGTCTTCTTAGATTAAACTTTTACTAAATCTTAAAATTTATACAATAAAAAAGTCAAGCGGAACATCAGTTAAGACGCTTGCATCATTCTAAAAAATTGTTAAACATGACATAGGTTATATGGCTTATTACAACAGAGCTCACATATATGCTTTAAATACAAATAATAATGTGCGATTTAAACCAGCACAATTCTAAAACTTTATCGGGAACGACAATTATGATGGTATAACATGTATAAGCATGATAACGTCTGTAAAATTACCAAATAGACAGCACTGAAGGATCTAAATTTTAAAATATTTGAAATTGACAGAGTAAAGTAGCTACAGATCTCAATCGACTGACCATTAAAATCATTGACCACAACTCTGCTTGGTTTAAGGAGGATAGACTTGCTCGGGTATTCTAGGTGCTAATGATAATGTTGTTCCAGGCAGATAACCTTGGCCGTATTTGGCACATTTTTATTTAGAACTTCTGGTCCTCAATGCTTTTCAAATTTGTACTTGTTTTGGCTCTCGAACTTTTTAATCTGAGCGTCACTGATCAGTCGTATGTAGACGAAAGGCGCGTTTGGCGTATTGAATTATAAGCCTAAAACTCTTTTATAGCTAATATGTGTGTCTTTCTCTGTCCTGTATGTTCTCTAATTTATTTGTATTGTAGTCATGTCGCGTAAATATCCTGTACAAAGGCAGGAAAATGGCAAATGTTATCGTATACTTTGTTTCTGTGTGTGTTGCATTGTCTATTGTTATTGTTCGATTCAGTGCTGCTGTTGTTTCGTTGTCGAAATATACTATATCATATTGATTATTTGCGTAATTATCTGTCCTGAATGTTCATTAATTTACTTGTACTGTATTCCTGTTATGTTATGGTGTCATTTATGTGTTATGTTTAACATTGTTATAACAGCTGGAGGTTTGACTTGCCACAAAACCATCTATTTTTTTCTTAACATGTCTTGTATGTGTCGCATTTCAGTGTTGTGTCGTGGTTCTCCTCTTATATTTAATGTTTGTTCAACAGTTTTAGTTTGCAACCTATATTTGTTTCTTCTCAATTTATTTATGAATTTCGAACAGGAGTATACTAATGTTGCCTTTATCTATTACGTAGGTCCATGTAGCTCTCTAATTGTGTCGGTTCTTATACATCATTGGCTTTCAAATATTTGGATTTAGAAAAGCGCCTCGAACGTATTTAATTTATGAAGTGGTGGTTTAATTTCGTCTGCATAAATACCATTGTTTTTCATGGTTTATAACTTCGAATCATCTTTACATACGTTCCCCAAGGGTGACTGGGGGATAGAAATATGGTCACTTGGTCTTCTTTCGACCGGCAGTAAAACGCTTGCCGAAGTGGGGCGTCCGTTGGCTGTGCGGGATGTATCAAGTTCGCAGTCACGTCCGGTCAGATTAAGGACGATAAATCCGATGCCTCGTGTAAAGAGAGTGCAACGCTCTTTGCACGTTAAGTACCCTTTCAACAACACTTTGGGGGTCCGTAGGTGACCTGTTGCAAGGCTAAATTTCTGTCCCTATCCACTATTCCCTCATTTTCCAGTGGCAGTCCAAATTTCCCTATCATCCCGATCGGTCTCTATTATGACAAGACCTACCTATTGTATTTATTGTAAACTTGTTCTCGTCCTGAATATGCATGAAATATTTGCCACTGGACGTTAAGCAACCAACAATCAATCAATCAAGCTTTACATACGTCACCGTTAGGTTTCTAGAAGAAACATTTAGGCTTAGTTTTGCAATCAATAGTATAAAGATCAATTTCTTCACAGTTGTAGCAGCATTTACTTGTTCTTGTTTATCTTTGCATGTAGAGGAAAGGTTATGTATCTCCTGAATAGTGTTTGCTTATTATTCTCGAAACATATTCAATGATTTGTATCGTTTTGGTCTATTTCTTGTATTTTTTCCTCAAATATATCAACGCTCCTGTCCTATAAATACAACATTAAATGTCTATTGTTTTGTTTATGACACCTATCAATACAATAGCTCGTTACAAATTAGAATCTGATTGCTAAAATGTCAAAAAGGTGTGACACATATTTTTGAAGCTAATTCAATTACTAACTATGAAAACATAGATTTTAATTAAGATGCTCATTCTTGTGTTCTGTTGAAAAACACAAAAGACTACAAAACTAATAGTGTTATTTTGATAATTTTGGGAATATGCAGGGAAAATTTCGCTAGCTAATGCGAACATATATATCGATATACGTTAGTATGATACATTATTAACAATACAAGCTGTACTAGAGATTAAAAAGCCTACCAACTCTGACTGCGACATTTGTTTCCTTTCTTCACGTTTTACTGCATATTGTTTTTTAACATTATCAAAGGCTAAATAAACTTCTCCAAATCCTCCCTTTCCAATCAATTTGTGAAGGGTATATCCATTTATGTTGTCTGCAAAACAAAGCAATATATAGTGCAAAAAGCTAAAAATAAAATCAGCAGATCTACAGTCAGACTAAAAATTCTGAGCTACAAATATATTTTTAATTGGTGATATTTTATTGTAAAAAATCAAGACTTTCTAGATGCACCGAAATTTACCCAAAGGAACTAATTTTGAATAAATCAAATATAAAAGATAATAACTGTTCTTTCCTATGTTAATATATTTTAGTTTTACACAGGAAACTCTACACTTAGGACAAAAAGGGACCATTTTTCTGTCCCTATTGTTAACTTCCTTTTTTTCGATAACTATGTTCCTTTGGTATCATCTTACGGTGCTTATGTTTCGCAACTGATTCGCTTTGCACGTATGTGTATCGTCTTTTTTTTGGGGATTTCAATGAATGCAATCTATGTATTACTGGTAAATCATAAAGTCAGGGATTTCGTTACCACAAGTTACTCAAATCATTCACAAAATTCTTTTGAATACATACAAATATTTGGTTTGTACGTTTGTATGTTCTTTTGGGAAACATGGTTCAAACAATAAAGTCTGGAATTTTATTATTCTTATTGACATTTCATAATGCTGATAATAAGATGCACAGTTTTCTCTGCTTTTAAAACCTTCTCTTTGCATCCGTCCTTGTTTTCTTATTACAATAAACTTTCTATAAACTAATTTGTTTCACTAATTTGTAATGCTCAAAATTATTAGTGGTACTGAGTTGAACGAAAACAGACAAATAGTATAAAATAGTGTACGTTAGTGTAACATATGTATTAAACAACTACTAAACTTATACAAGGTATTATTGATAGAGGAGGGATTTACAGAACCTGACAGGTAACTGCAACCGGAATCTTCATGTGACTTATACTATGGTATTGACATCGGATTCGGATTCAACCTGTCAATTTATTTTTTTTGGATTAGTAAACTTAATTATATTGAAAACGATAAGTGTCCTGTGATTGTGTTTTTTAAAACAACACCATTGTCATATATGAGTAATATCTGAAGCTGAATTATTCTTTGATTCGTCGTTTTTACGTCATGTCCGCTAACAGATTGTGCCTCGTTATTTAAGTAGTACGTCTGGTGTATTGAATTACTAGCCTTGTACCTTTTGATAGCTTCCTGTCATGTAAAGTTGTCATTTTAATATTATATTCAACATTGCCATAAAAGCGGGAGGTTTGGCTAGCCACAAAATCAGGTTAAACCCACCATTTCTTTTTTAAAATGTCCTGTACCAAATCAGGAAAATGGCCATTGTTATATTATAGTTCGTTTCTGTGTATTGCATTTTACTGTTTCTGTTGTGTCGTTTTTTCCTCTTATATTTTTTTATATCAGTTTTAGTTTGTAAATAGACTTGTTTTTTCTCTCAATCGGTTTATGAATTTTAAACAAAACTTTTAGGAATTTTTTGTTCATCAATGCTCTCCAAGTTCGTACTTTATTTGTCCCTTTTAACATGTTTTGATCCGAGCGTCACTTATGGTTCCTTTGTAGACGAAACGCGCGTCTGGCGTAAATATAAAATTTCAATCCTGGTATTTTTTACACCGTCATTTTGTCATTGCACAACGTCATGCTTTCTCTGACTGTTAATGACTATAACATTACACTGAATCCATATACTGTTGTATATATAATGTGTTCTGGTTTATACTTGAGTCTTAGATACTTGATTTTTGTATAAGTTGTTATTAGCTTTGAACTAGCTGTCAACAACTGCGAGTTCTGTCAGTTCTGTAAAAAGTAGGGGTTTTATTATTGTATGGATACAACAAAGGATGTATACATACCATGCCGGTCCGGTGTTTTGTTATTTGTTTTTTCTACTGCATCCGATGAGTGAAGCCTTTGTTATTCCATGATAAAGGCCGTACGGTGATATATAGTTGTAAACTTCTTTTATGTTATATTTGGTCTCTGGTAGAGAGTTGTCGCAGTTGCAATTATCCCACATCTTCTAGCTTTTATATATAGTTTTTTCTGTTACGAATTTAACAAATGAATAATTTGTGTATTGCTCTGTTACTAATTATACCCCTAAACACATCATTCTATTTCACAAGTTTGAACACCGTTCAAAATATGCATATAACTGTTACTCTTTGAATTGCATGTTATCATCGTTCAGGTGAATGATGCTGTAATGCAACAATTTATATTTTTTCGAATCATGCACTATAAAAAAGGGTATGATTGTCAATATCACAACACTCTCCGACAGAGACCAACTAACATAGAAGTTAAAACTAAAGATCACCGTACGGTCTTTAACAATGCACAAAATCCATACTGCAAAGTCAACTCTGCAGGTTCCGCAATGACAAATGTAAACCAGTTCTAACGAGAAAACAAACGGCTTCATTTATGTACGAAGTTATGAATGAAAAAACAATAGAATAAACAGCAACACATGAGAATTACTAAATTACAGGCTCCTGCGTTGGCACATGTTGCTTGTTTATGTTTTACATATTTGTTTTTCGCTCATTTTTTGTTAATAAATTAGTTAGTTTTCTCGTTTGAATTGTTTGACACCGTCATTTAGGGGTCTTTTATAGCTGACTATCCGGTATGGGCTTTACTCATTGTTTAAGGCCGTACGGTTACATATAGTTGTTAATTTCTTTGTCATTTTGGTCTCTTGTTGAAAGTTGTCGCATAGGCAATCATACCACATCTTGTTTTATACATATAGAAAGAAACAGATTAAAACTTGTTTTAAAAAACCAAAAAACCCATCCCTCTCTCTTTACTTTGGACAGTGGTGAAACAGTACAAAATAAGAACAAACTATAAACATCTTACGCATCAAATCATTACAATGTAGATATATATCTGACAAAAAACACAGACTGGTGGCAGGGTTTTATACATTCACATGAAAGACACTAATTACATACATTGTATATGTAAGTATTCATAGTTACTGACAATTAGTTTCAAAGCAAATAACAACTCTTAAAAAATCTTTCATCTTTGACTAACAAATCCATCAGTATACATCCATCATAAATATATAGAATATATAGTGAACATTAAGACGCCATTAAAAGTCAGAGAAAAACATGACCCTTTGCAATACTAAGATACAGGTGTCGGCATAGTGTAGAGCCATGGATGTGCATATGTTTATACTGTCATATAATATTAATATAGCTATGCCTTTTTTCAATTGTCTGATTTGTCAATATACTATAAATGATGAATACGATCACATAATAAAGTACCTGTATTATCAATCCGTGGAACAAATGGTGTTTGCGTAGGCAAAATTGGTTCTAAAAACGGTTGATAAGGTGTTGAATGTACAGACGCTGCTGATGGTTGATACATATTAAAAAATGTTAAGGTTGTCTTGTTTGTTTTTTAACAAATGTCCTTCAAAATAAAACATTAGTCATATTAATTTTTATTTTTTACACAACTAATGTATTTGTATTATTTGCTTTTAAACTATAGTGCAAATTGGACTTTATGTGAGATGAAACGATAGATTTAAAATTGATTGTAATAAAAAAAATATATATATATTGATTTCTTGCAAAATAAGTGTCTGACAAGCAACTAGTTGTCATTTTCTCACTAAAAAAACAAGAACCTTCATGTTACTTCATTAAGTCTAATGAAAGAAATTATACCTAGAGATCTGCAATATTTTTTATTAATTTGGTGTGATATATATACAGTACAAGAATCATATATCCATGATATGTACTAACTTATGAAAAATTACCTTGTACAATGCGCAAACATAGATATCGACATATTGTGTAATCGTAAATGTACATGTAATGTGTATAATAATAACATTTAGTTAGGTTTTGATTTATTAATAACAAATTTAAATCTATATATGTGTACTTACCTGGATTTCCAGGTATTTAGAAACGCATATAACACTTCTGAGATTTAGGATTCGTATTATTAGAGCTTTTTGTCATTTTGACGAAAGGTACAACATTGTACAAAAGAACGTAAAGAGAGCATGTCTTGCATTTCAACAACAAAACTTTGATTTATCAGGTACAGTTGAGTTTTACTTGAGATGGTTCACTCAGGTACACAGTTTAAATCGCTAATTATTTGTCAGGTATCTATTGTCCATGTCAATCAATACAGTTAAACGTTTACCTGTGAGGAAGATCTGAAACCTCTTTCCCAAGTTTATTTTGGTACTTTCTGGTGGAATGAAAAAAGTGTACTGCGCAATCTGGTAAAGTTTTTAATTTTCTAAAAAATAAAATATATTTGAATTTGATCTATCTAGGTAGGACATGCAATGCCTCAATACTATCCAAGATGCACAGTTTGTCTGTACTCGGGGTATATCTAAGTTAAAATGCAGCCATTTCAAATGAAGGGTCAACATGAACCATAAGTAGATAAATGTAATATATAAAATATAAATGCAAACCTTAAGCTCAAGCAGTCAGTCCTTGCAGAAAATACGATTTTGCTTTCACCGGATGTTAATGTAGATATCTCGGTTGAGTGCACTGTTCAAATATGATATACAGATCCCGGGCTAGTTCCCAATATTTCCGATAATCACAATAATTACGTTGGGACCCTTGCGAAATGCCAATAACACATCTCAGGTTTTGGATTCGTTTGTATTATGATACGAAAAATATGGTTGGCAATTAAAAGACCATATGACGAAATATAAAATATTAACAACGTTTAAAGAATAATAGCATGATTACAAACAGAACTCAATACATTTTTAAATAAAAATAAAAGAAATTAAACAAATTCTGAAACTTTCTCTATTTCATTATTCTAACAAAATATGTCAATGTAATCTAATTGAGTTAAATCGATTATTTACAAACTATTCAATTAAAAATAATGTATGTAATAATGTCTTGAAAATATAATCACATGCAAATACTAGATTTTACACGAAACAAACTAAAAAGTTAATGTTCAGCAGAAGCAACGCAATTTAAAACAACCACCAGCAAACACAATAATAAGCATTGTAGTAAAACATATTTTACTAAACTCAACGTTTACCTCACACTTATATGCTAAGGTCAAAACAATATGATCCCTTCGAGGGATGGAATCAAACATTAAATCTCAAAATAGGTAATACCTGAATATAAAATAAGGATAACAACTATTGCGTTAAAAAATGCAATTACTTAAATACACATATTGAACAGGAAACCCTACTTTTAATTAGTATTTACTAGTTAAATGATGAAAATTCCATTCAAATAGTTTATATTGATATTTAATGGTTTTCATATTAGCTCCTGTAATTGTCGATACTTTTTTAGTTTAAACCATTTAATAAATTTAGCCGTATTATCCATCAGTCATTCAATCGCTCCATTCAAATAAACTGAAACTATTATTAAATGATAAGTAGATTTAATTTAGTAAATAAAAAAGTGCACTGTAAAATCTAGTAAAGTTTTTTACAATAGATACAGTTAAGTGAAACTCATTTCTTGACTTACATCTAGAAATTTACAATAATGGTCGGTTGAAACCAAAATTTTACGACAAAAGAAATAATTTCAGCTTCCAAATTGTGAATTTTCTATTACTATGCAGCTACCTTCCAGCAGCACCTTATACGATTATATCTCCCAATTGATACGATATTCCCGAACGTATAGTTCCTATTATGATTTCCTTGATATAGGGTTGCTGCTCACAAGGAAGCTATTAATTCAAAAGTTCAAAATAGTGAAGTTGAAATCATCCCTTCGTAAATTTTACGGAAGCTTTCACGAGTTGGTTGACTGTTTGGGAATAACCGTTGCACAGATGATATCGGATATTTTCCATATGTCGTTACTACAACCCACTTCCCTTTTGACCTTCAGAATTAGACTATTTACCGGATTTGTAATCTCATAAGCAACATGACGGGTGCCACATGTGTAGCAAGATCTGCCTACTCTTTCCGGAGAACATGAGATCTACCCCAGTTTTTGGTGGGGTTCCCGTTGCTAAGTCTTTAGTTTTTTATGTTGGGTTTTTTTGTACTCTAATTTGTTTGTTTGTCTTCTTATTTTTTAGCTATGGCATTGTCAGTTTATTTTCGATCTATAAGTTTGAAAGTCCCTCTGGTATATTTCATTGTACTTATTTACACTGTAATGAAATAATCGGACTGTATATATATAATTATTATCAAATATGTAATTAAAGGTATCACAGTTACATGTACATTAATAAAACATTATTTGATGAGAAGGATTAAATCTGCAACTGATTAATTTAAGATAAGTATTTAATGACGTTAGATTAACAACTGTATTAAATAAAATTTATTGCTCGAATATTTAGCACCACATAAGGAATCAATGTTTTGTAATTTTTATAATGTTATAAAAAAAACTCAAGAGCAATCGTGTGCTATTATTTCACGGCATCTTTTGATTTTAATTTGGTTATTAATTATTTACCTAGTGTATCATATCAAGTTAAAATTAAATTATAATTCATTTGAGTTTGAATACACCGTTGAATTTTATTATCTTATGTATGGACCATTATTCTTCCTATTTAATATAATTAATAAGTATTTTTATTAGAAAGCAGCAAATGCTACGGAAAATATAAGAGCTTTTTTTCAAAACGTTCATTTTATTTAATCTGTTATAACATATCAGATGCGAAATTTAAATGGTTAATTGATAATGGTTGGAAATATATTGCAATGTAAAGTACAATGTTTTGTATATGGATGTACTTATACTAGTATCTTGTCATTAGTTTTCTATGTTGTGTTATGTGTACTGGTGAATCTGACTGCATGTGCATGTAAGTTGCGTATTTAACAAGACCAGTGAACAGGTTAAACTTTCTGGCAGTTAACACAGATTTGTATTACTTGTTTGACTGAAAAATACAAAATAAAACTTTATTTTAGATTTCAACAATTATTCATCTTAATTAAACATAAAATGATAAAACAATGCCATGCGGAAAGTAATCATATACATGTTTGTAATTCAAACTTTAACAGTGAAATGTTCGAATAAAGAATGAATGTTTACTTTACTATTTGTCTTTATAGCTATTGTACGGATATTATTTTCATTGGCTATCATGCTACATACTCGTCAACATATACAGGGAATACAAAGAGCAAATTGTATTCAAACCAATTCACTGGCTAACAACCTTTGCGTTGCTCATGTTTCTTACGGTCAAGTAACGGTAAATGGGCTATGTCACGGATTTCAGTAAAATGTTACATACAACTTTTGCTCGATGAACTATAACTAAAAATCGAAATAATAACGAATTTATCTCATTTATCATTTTAATATTAATGATTGAATTCTTTCAAAATTGGTGATCATTTGTATGGGAAGCACATAAAATTGGCCAAATACATTCTAAAATATGTCTGAAAATTATAAAATCTCTCATTTCTAATTAATATATTTTTCTTAAAAAAACATATGTTTTTGATGCATAAATTTCCGTATTAATGATGCAAAATAAAGATCAAGATAACGGTATACATCATTCACGCTTGTGTTTTTTATGAAAAAGTCCAGCAAAACGTCGAAATACTCGTAACGTCATCACGTTGCAGGCCGTAAAACGTTGATTTTTTACGTTTTCACTACAAATATGCACCAATATGGAAAGCATATAATTTGTAATATTTTAGATAAATGCATTATTTTTTTTATTTTCATTTGTAGTTCAACGAGCCAAGGTTGCATGCAAAATTATAGCAATATCCTCGACATGGCCCATTTAATGTTTTTTTACCTTAAATAGGAACCTAGACTTCTAAGAAGTAAATTATAAAAATAATAGTGATAAGCTGTACATGTATCTCTTTTGTTATCAATATTAATAAAAGCGGATATGGATGTTGTCATTCTTCAATAAACAGCAACCCAACGACACAAATGAACAAAATGCATGAAAATATTATTCTAATATCAAGATACTTCTCATAACGGAAATAAAAGTATTGCCGAAAATGAATTGTAGAATTCATATGATGTTCCATAAAGTCGATGTCCAATATAGGTATCCTTATTGTAAACACGAACCCAAATAAGATCACTTTGTTCTAAAGACAATGCAGTGTGTGGCTCATTAATTCATATTGTTCGCCAGGTGCCAAGTACATACTTCCCTGAAGATCATCGTTCCGAACCAGTTCTATATGCATCTCTTCATTATTGTGATTCATAGACGTAACAGTAACCAAGTAGAATATGTCTTATTAATTGTCCCAAACTTTTACATTTACTTTTAAACCTTACCAAGTCAGGAATATGACAGTTCTTGTCCATTCGTTTTTAATGTGTTTTTTCATTTGATTTTGCCATGTGATTATGGACTTTCAAATTGGATTTTCCTGTGAGTTCAGCATTTTTGTGATTTTACTTTGAATACTGTTTATCACAAGTGGTGTGTTTTTTTAAGATAAGCAAAATACGCAATAATGACCTGGAAAATACAAAAAAGAAGATAGGATTTTCCAAATATATGTTAATATATATTTAATATATAAAAACGGCAAATTTATAATCCAACAAAATCATGATGTTTCAGGAAGAGTTTAAACATATTCATATATAGTGGATTGGAAAATAAGTTATTGCAACTTATATTAAATCCTTCCCACTTTGTGGATGGAAGTTCTGTCTTTGTAACGGCATTAATCTGCTCTTTTTCTAAATCTATAAGGGTGTCCTTTACGAGCAAGAGTTATTGCTCTTTTAACACGGGTTAGCCATTTATCGTCCACTTCCGACGGACTATCATCGTTTCCTCAAGACCATACTCGCAAATGGTGTCAAGGGACAGTAAAAAATTCTGACCCTCCAATTCCCCCTCCCGAGCGGGAATCGAAACAGGAACATTTGTGTTAGTAAATTTACTGTTTGCAAATCACGAATTGGTGGATCCATACGATGTGTGTTTAACCAAACTAGCTAAGGACATTTTTACCACATGGTAGATTGTGGTTTGTCATTATGTCGTCTAATCTTTTAATTACCAAACGTGACTTATTCCCGATTGTGACTGTTTTGCTGAGTGTGAATTCGCATTACTATAAGACGTGTTACGGTACTTGTCTATCCCAAATTCATGTATTTAGTTTAAATGTTTAATGTTATATTTGTAATTCTCATCGGATTTTGTCAAATGTGTTTACGTCTTTTCTATTATATTTATGTGTTATGGAAACAAAAATTAATCACCGCCGTCATTTATTAGATTTAATTTTTGTCAACATAATCTGTACGATAATTTACGTTTGAAGTTGGATTCATAACAAACTGCACATATATAGTTAATTGCTATTAATAAGTATTGCAATATGCATTGTGTTTAAATGCAATATCAGTATTTAGTTCTATTTTAATCTTTTATCAATGCTAATTCTATCTTACTTTTAAGATATAGTTTTTCATATGTGACGTAATTTTTCTGCTGTTTCAGAAATTTCATATATTCAAATGTGACGTCATTTTTAATGCCTTTTCACCATCGTATGTGACGTCATTTTCATAACTTACTGCGTTGAGGCCTGGACTGAGTCGGGTTTGTCTATTCTGTGTTGGTCATTCATTATGTATTCGTGTTTGTTTTATGAAAGGAGTTAATACTTCAGTTTCATTATGTATATCTGTTATATTCATTTGATAAAATTTACTGTTTGCAATAGCATTAATTGTTCTAAATAATAAGGATGTTCTTATCCCAAGCATAAAAACTTAGCCGTATTTGACACAACCTTTTTCAACTTTTGGTCTTCAGTGCTGTACTACTTTGTACTTTTTTTCGCTTTCGATCTTTTATATCTGGGCGTCACTGGTGAGTCTTGTGTGGACGAGGCGCGTTTATGGCGTATTAAATTTTAAACCTGATGCTTTTTGTTATTCATTAATCATGTGTTTCTTTGTCTAATACGTTTTCCTATTTATTTGTATTGTAGTCCTGTAATATTATGTTGTCATTTCTATGTTATATTTAACATTGCCATTAAAGGGCGAGGTTTGGCATGCCACAAAACCAGGTTCAACCCACCATTTTCCCCTTTAAAAATGTCCTGTACCAAGTCAGGAAAATGGCCATTGTTATATTATAGTTCGTTTCTGTGTGTGTTACAATTTAACGTTGCGTCGTTTGTTTTCTCTTATTTTTGAGTGTAAATTGACATTGCGATAAGACGTGTCACGGTACTTGTCTATCCCAAATTCATGTATTTGGTTTTGATGTTATATTTGTAATTCTCGTGGGATTTTGTCTGATGCTTGGTCCGTTTCTGTGTGTGTTAGTTACATTGTAGTGTTGTGTCGTTGTTCTCTTATATTTATGCGTTTCCGTCAGTTTTAGTTTATTACCCCTATTTTGTTTTTTGTCCATGGATTTATGAGTTTGAACAACTGTATACTACTGTTGCCTTTATTTAGTAGTCCGATCACTTACCACTACATCATGGCTCTTACGGTTTAAGGAAGAGTCAGAAAATGGTAACGAAGTCGCATTAATTGTTTTGTTAAATAATGTTATGGTTTAATGTGAATGATGGAATCATTATTATCTTGTCTTCTACCTCTTCTGCATGAATAAAAAAACATCTTTCGAGTTCATTATTTTGTTTAAATTAAATCATGATGAAAAAAAATAATGATGTCTATATTAATGTCTACAAGTTCACATTTAATTTGTTTAGTATCGCCTCCGTGTCTAAAACTTTATGACAATAAAGCAGGCTCACCATTTGATAGCAGCCTTTTCAGAATCTCGTCTATCACCGGGTTTTTTCACCAATGTATGTTTATTTTCCCTGTTGGCCGTAAATGTGGCTGGTAATATTCTATTATGTTTGTTTTCGTTGCACTGTCCTCGTACGAGGATTGACAAACTTTGCACCTTTTCGTTCAATTTGTTATTGTCCTATTCGACATTGCGGAATCTTTGTAAAAACTCTGTCTGTGAATTGTCCCGTTCCTTCAGTTTCATTTGAAGATTATTGTTGTCACTTTTCATGTTTTTGTTTTCAAGTCTTATATTAGTAACTTCATCAAATACCCTGTCTTTAAATACAAACAATGGATACAATTAATTTTCCATCAATGAAATATTGATATACATATACATGTATACATCATCAGGTCAATTTCTTAGAATTTCATTTTTTTGATGAGACGAACAAATTGGCGAAGGGTAAGAATTGTCGAGCCCTGCGACAGATTTCTTCAGAATACAAACAGATGATACATTGTGATTTTATACTAGATCATTGATAATTGCAAATTTGGTCGTCAGTTCCGATTTATGTTAACGTTTTTGATCAAGGTAGTTTATTATTCAGTGAAGTCAACATGTTCATTATGATGTGACCTTTTAATTTAAATGCCAAATTACGTGCAGTTTAGACTTCAATTTTATAATTCTTTTGGGTATATAAAATGCATGTTTGGAATATTGTCTGCAACATCGCATAAAGCATAAAGCATAAAAGATTTATTTAAAGTCGGTTATACATATAACAATACAACAATACAACATAAGCTTTGTAGAGCTTTTATCCGACATCGCTAAGCTAGTCAGAACGAATTCACTCAGTTAAGGTAAAGTTGTTGTCTTGTCGTTTGTTTTTCTTTTTTTGCACTCCAGTGTTTCTGTTGTTTAGACCTATATTTGATGTGTTTTCCTCGGTTTTAGTTTGTAACCCGGATGATTTTTCTCTCAATCGATTTATGACTTTTGAACAGCAGTTTTACTACTGTTGCCTTTATTTAAGGTCGAGACAAGTCCTCACAGACAAAAATGACAGACAAAAGATATAATTAATATTATGACGCCTACCAAGTATGTCTATTATAAAATGTAAAACATACAAAAAGTTAAAATTCATAGATATCAACCTGACATAACGAATTTGATTAAAAGGCAACGAATAATCGGCATACGTTTTATTTTTATTTCTTTTAAGTTGCACCGTCTGTGGACTAGTCGTGAACGAACTCCTGTAACTCATTTATGAACAAAAAACTAATACAATATATCAATGAAGACTACCAAGTATGTGACTCGTTATTTAAAACAGACAACTAAGACAAAGGAGTATGAATATAATGCCAATTAATGTTGTCATGCCTCGATCACAAAGATAGGTTATACAAATAAACAAATACAAAGCTTTCAAATTGGCAAATGTACTAAAATGCAAAACACTTATATTATTGATTGGATAAGTTCTTTCTAGTGTCAAATATTTCATACATAATCAAGATAACTACACTAAACACAATAAGTATAGGTTTACCAAGTTGGTCGACCGTGATGACAACTAGGAATAATCGACTGTAACTAAAAATCTTGCAGTCACCTATTGCAATGGGTATTTTACATGCTGAGAGCGTGACAAGCTTCACAAAGCATTGTATTATTGCTTCAACATGCCGACACTATTTGTTGCTTTGTTGCAACGTATTTTTACATCCCGCAAAGGCTTACTGGTATACCATACGATGGAGACGTACTTCTACAGATAAAATGGGATCGATTTCTATACAATGGGATAGCTACAGTTAAAATTAATTCAATCATCACAAAAAATGTGTCAGACACCGTCAGGAGAACTGTTAGAAACTGTCATTTCGGTTGTATAAATGTTTCCTTGACACTTTTTTTAAATGTGTAAAATTACATCGAAGGCATTGTGATGCAAGCTTTGCATTGATATCGTCTGAAGTGTTTAGTATCAGTAAAACCGTTTAACAATACTGCATTATACGCGAAGAGATTGCTTGTTATATGATTGCAACAAAGAATAGATAATTATAGAAACTAAGTATACCGATACATTTTTGTGTTATAATCCTATGCATGTATATTTATGAAAACATCCTCGATTTTAGTCTTAGTGTCATGTTTTTTCGAGTTTAAAATACTAATCGAAATTTAAAGGATTCATTTGATTATAAATGCAAGAAAGACCTTGACAGTATTGTTACACTGTAATGATATACTTTGACTGTATACATATAATATTTATCAAATATGTAATTAAATGTATCACAGTTACATGTACATTACTTAAACATCATCTAATGAGAAGAATTAAAGCTACAACTGATAAAGATAAGATTGGTATTTAATGACGTTAGTTTAACAATTGTATCAAATTGCTTGAATATATTAGCACCGCATAAGGAATCAATGTTTTGCCGTTTTTAAAATGTTGTGAAAAAACTCAAGACCAATCGTGTGCTATTATTTCAGGGTATCTTTTGATTTAAATTTGGTGATTAATAATTTACCTAGTGTATCATATAAAGTTAAATAGAATTATAATTTAGTTTAGTTTAACTACACCATTGAATTTCATTCACTTATGTATGAACCATATACCGAGTACTTTACATTTTTAAATCCGACATTTTTTCCCAAGTATTTGACACCTGTATACTCGATCCGCGCTTAGTTAGATATTCCTCCTATTCAATATAAGTAATAAGTATTTCTATTGGAAGCATTAGAAACTACGGAAAAATATAAGACCTTTTTTTTTTAAATTGCATTTTATTTACTCTGTGATATAATGTATCAGATGCGAAATTTAAATGGTTAAGTGATGTTTGTTGTAAATATAACTGCAATTTAAGGCACAATGTTTTCTTTAAACCTGGAAAAAAAGTATAGAAACACCTCCATTGAAAACAATGTAAAATGACATAATTTTAAAGTGTGTATAATATTGGTTTATACCAAAAAAAAAAATCCGTTTATGGCCTAAACTATCCACATTCTAAAATCATGTCAATTTACATTGTTGTCAATGGAAGTCAATACTTTTTTCCGGGAGAATATATGCATGTATTTATACTAGTATCTTGTCATTAGTTGTCTATGTTGTGTTATGTGTAATGGTGAATCTGACCGCAAGTGCATGTAGGTGTTGTATTTGACCAGACCACTGAACAGGTTAAACTTTCTTGCAATTAAAACAGATTTTTATTTACTTGTTTAACTGAAAAAGTGAGAAAACTTTCATTTTAGATTTCAACAATGATTCGTCTTTATGATACATAAAATTATAAAACAATGCCATCGGGAAAGGATTCATATAAATGTTAGTAATTCAAACTTAAACAGTGAAATGTTCGACTAAAGGGTAAATGTTTACATTACTATTTGTCTGTATAGCTATTCTACGGATAGTATTTTCATTGGCTATCATGCTACATACTCGTCAGCTTATAAACATGGAATACAGAGTGCAAATTGTAATTTAACCGATTCCCTGGCTTACAGCTGTTTGTGTGGCTTATTTTTCCTAAATATGAACCTAGACTTCGAAGAATTAAATTATAAAAATAATGTTTATCAGTTGTATCTCTTTTGTTATCAATATCAATAAAAGTAGATCTAGATGTTGCCATACTTCAATAAACAGCAACCCAAAGACACAAATAAGAAAAATCAATTACAAATATACTTTTAATATCAAGATACTTCTCATAACGGAAATAAAAGTATTGCCGAAAATGAATTGTAGAACTCAACTGCTGATCCATAAAGTCGATGTCCAGTATAGGTATTACTATTGTAAACACGAACCCAAACAAGATCGCTTTTTTCTAAAGACAATACTAGTGTTTGGCTCATTGACTCTAATGATTGGCCAGACGGCGTGTACATACTTCCTTGAAGATCACCGTTTCGAACCAGCTCTAAATGCATGTCTTCATTATAGTGGTTCATGGACGAAACAGCGACCAAATATATTCCTTTTATAGGAATATTAGCGTGACCATGACGTGGATCATACACATTGCCCACATTGGTAAGTATCTTGTTGTATTTGACTACTTGAAGTGGTCCAAGAGTGGCTTCGTGATCCAAAACGACAGAAAATGCAACAATGCTTGAAGTCGGAACTGCAAGAATTATAATATCATATACTGTAAATTCAGAAATGATTGCGATAATTTTATTATTGCGAAAAATGCGACAGGGTTATAATCGCGATAATTTAAACTCGCATTTTGAAATATTTTATATGAATAAAAAAGGATTTTTCTCAATATCGCAAAGATTATAATCGCATTTGAGTCTAAAATGACAAAATCGCAATAATAAGTGCACGCAATAATTTCTGAATTTACAGTATTTGCATATATTATATGATTATTAAGTATAGGCATGTCTTATGAATTGTCGCAAAATTTGGATTATCACAAAACAAGTGGTATGTTTTCAAGGTTTAGTAAAATACGAAATTGTGACAAGGAAACACCATAATAAACAATCAGGTATGATTAATCGACTATATTTTATTAAAATAAGTAAAAGGCAAATTCGTATTCCAACAAAAAAATATGATTTCAGCAAGAGTCAAATAAGGGTGGCGCACTTTTATGGAAAAATATTATAGTTTAATACATATGCTTGAATAATTTTCTCATTGTCTTCTACCGCTCCTTGACAATAAAAAAAAAGCATCTTTCCAGTTCACCATTGGACCTCTTATTTTGTTATAATTAAAGCACGATGAAAAAAAGAAAAAAAATATCTATATATATGTCTAAAAGACTTTTTGTTAGAATCGCCTCGGTGTCTTGAATTACTACAATAAAGCAGACTCACCGTTTAAAAGCAGCCGTTTCGAAATTGTATCTATCCCCGATTGAGGATCTGGTAATATTCTATTAGGATATTTATCTAAGTTTGTTTGTAAAGTGTGTGGATCTTCATTGTCAAACTTGTTTTCATTGCCCTGTCGGTGTACAAGGATGGACAAACGTCGCACCTTTTCGTTCAGTTTGTTATGGCCCTTTTCGACATTGCGACATCTGTGTAACAGCTCTGTCTGTGACTTGTCCATTTCCTTCAGTTTCATTTGCAGAATATTGTTGTCACTCTTCAAGTCTTAGATGAGTAACTTCATCCAATACCCTGTCTTTCAATACAAATAATTGATACAATTATTTTTCCATTAATATAATATTGATATGTATTCAGACTAACAAATTGGCGAAAGGCGAGAATTGTTCCGAATACGAACAGATGTTATTTTGTGACTTTCTACTAATATTGATGATGCATTGCGGTTAAAAATGGCTACAGTCATAGTAATTATATGAAATCAAACAAATTTAAAATGCATCCCGGATTCTAAATTAACTTGACGTGATATGAAATGTTACAATATTTTGTAGATAAATGCAACAGGAAGTGTGGTTAGTGCAGTATTAAAGTTACATGACAACTATAGAAGGTATAACATGTATAAATGTTATTACTAGTATCTTATTTATACGACAAATGGATTTCTAAATAACATATATGTCGTACGAAGCTCTCAGGGATTGTTGTTTTTGTTATTATTTTATGAGTTCCACATTTTACGGACAAAAGATCCCATAGAAAAATAAATTACAGAAATACAGAACTCCAAAGAAAGTCAGTCATGGATGGTCCTTTATAAAATGGCAAAATCAAAATCTCAAGCACGCCTCAAATACGGCTAAGGTAATCTATGCCTGTGATAAGAAAATCCTTTGTTTTTCGTAAAGTTCAAAGTTTGGTAAATAGTAAATTTATAGAAATGACCATATAATTGATATTCATGTCAACAACAAAGTGCTGACTACTGGGCCGGTGATATCATCGGGGACGAAACGTCCACTCGCAGTGGCATCGACCCAGAGGTGTAAATAGTTATCAAAGTTACCAGGATTATAATTTAATACGCCAGACGCGCGTTTCGTCTACCTTAAGACTCAACAGTAACACTCAGATCAAGATAGTTATAAAATAGCCTTCAGCGAAAACGTACATAGGCAAAATGACAATCATACAAAACCAAAAGTTATTTAGACACTTGAATATTCGAGGAGCCACATGTCACAGGGAACTTTAAAATAATGTCTAAATTCCTCTTACGTTAACCTTTACTAAGGGAGTTGGAACCTTTGTTTTTATCAGTTTCTACGAATTTTAGAAAGGTATGTTAAAATATTATGAGTTACAACGTTATTTTTACGACAAAAAAGAGGCAATAAATCCATTATCCTCTGACACAATGGTTGTTTCCTTGTTTCCGGTCCAACTATTGAATCTTGTATACATCCCAATTTCCACGTTTTCCTTTAAATGATTAAAGAGCTAACTGCGTTGTGTTTTCTAATAAATCCGAATTTAAGAAGCAAATAGTTACCTAGAATCTTCTTCAGATCAGCAATAGATTCAACATCTTCGACCTGTTCACCATGAATTATACCGTATAAACAAAACACTAATACAACGACAAGTTTCTTTGAAACAACCATTCTGGAATCGTTTCAAAATAACAACAGACATATATCGAATGTCGGTAATTATGTCGCCTGTTCAAGATATGACAAGGAAAGTTCAATTAAAACGTGTTGGGAGGTATAGTTCATACAGCTAGATCACATGTACATGTTAGATAAGAACTCATCACGCAGACTTATTACGAAAAATACGTATTATTGAAAACAAATGAATATGTGTCAGTTGTAAACAAATTGCAGTTGATGAATGTGTCATTTGGTCCCTTGTGGAGAGTTCCTTCATAGGCATTCATACCACATCTTCTTATTATGAAAATTCACTCCTGTATTAAGGTGGGCATCGTGTTGAATGGATTTGAGTTGATGAACCTACTACATGAACAAATTCGTGACGGATAATACTTGTGCTTTCGTTTAATGTTACTTTTGAAAGAATTCACTTCAAATATTATCACAATAAAAGTTCTAGTGTTGTGTATTTCAATTTTCTAAAAAATAGTTTCCAGAAGTTAAATTATAATAGCATTCCTTTGCTTTATTTATATCTGTCATAAAATCAACGAAATGTTTTACAATCACTCTGGTAAGGCATTAATTGTCCATATACATGTACACAATGTTAACGATTGTTTTTTGCAACTTTACGTAATAAACAATCTTTAATTTTGAAATAATTGAACGATTTTGTGTTTCCCTCAGTTTTAGTTTGTAACCCAGATTTTTTTTTTTATCTCAATCGATTTATGAATTTCTAACAGCGGTATATATTGTTGCCTTTATTTGGACTCCAATCGGAAAGTCCTAAATCAAAAGGCAAAATCAAAAGCTGAAACACATAAAACGAAAGGATAACAACTGTCGTATTCTTGACTTGGTACAGACATTTTCTTATGTAGAACCTGGTTGTATAGCTAGCTAAATGTCTCACTTGTATGCCAGTGCATCATATTACATTATACTGACAACGATCGATGCTCAAACAAACAAATAAAATAGGTAAAAATGTCAAAATAAGGGGTACACAATATATCTCAATGGGCGTTACAATCCAACAGTTTAAAGAAATGTCAGTTTCATCGTCATCTACCTGTAGGTGAATATCGTCTGTCTGTTAAAGCTATGAAATACTTACTACAATTAAGCGCTCTTTCCATAACATTTGGTTTGGTAATAGATACGACTAGGCGCTCTTTACTATAATATCCTCCCAAATCTACATTTATTTAACGAATCGTCGCGTATCAAACCATTTGTGTTCGGGCACATTAAATACTGAACGTCCATGAAACATACAAAGCTGGCGAAAACAAAACAACGGTAACACGGTGTTTCTATAGAAATTCCATATATTAGATAAAAGTAAACATTGAAACAATTGAGAAAGTTAACTGTTTAAAATCTAGTGAAACAATGTCAATTAGGTTGGTTCAAATTGTCGGATTGAACATAAGTTTAATAGAAGTAAATACAAAAATGTACACTAATAGCATGACAGGGGTGACCAAAACAAACCACGCGAACCACTTACACCTACTGCCTCCTATGAAGATGATCTACAGATAATACTAACACGATGAAAGGGAAATAAGCGAAATCATTTCCCAAGCGTGTACGAATATTCAATAATATATGTTCTTGATTCGACTTATGAGTTGAAATAACTCTTTAAATTCGCCTCTTTCTTTTCTCTTTTTCAAGAAGCAACTAGACTATGCTTATGCAGGACGTCTATATATATATATTAGAATATGAATAGAAAATGACAACCAATAAATTTCAATAAGCCATCTACAACAAATTGAAATCACACATACTGTTTTCTAAAAGGGCATCCAGATAGTCGACATTCGTTTTGCTCATGGATATGTTCATAATTATAAAATTTAACTGTTAACAAAACTTTGAATTTTTTAAATACTAAGGCTTTTCTACCATAGGAATATATCATTTTAGCTGTATTTGGCAAAACTTTTAGGAATTGTTGGTCGTCAATGCTAGAACGTCGTACTTTATTTGGCTTTTTCATATTTAATGATTCGAGCATCATTGATGAGTCTTTTGTAGACAAAATGCGCGTCTAGCGAAAGTATAAAATTTCAATCCTGGTATCTATGATGAGTTTATTTGCTGGTATTTGTATGCCAAATTTAGGGGCATTATGAATGTGGTCTGTTTGTCCGGTTGAAAATTCGGTCGTTTGTGAATCTCTCGTTCGTCCTTCAGTTCAGCTTTATGTTAAAGTTTTTGGTCAAAGTAGTTTTCTATGAAGTTGAAGTCTACATGTTCCTTATGATTTGATCTTTCTAATTTTAATGCCAAAATACGTATATTTTTGCACCTAATGTCACGGTCCACTGTGTATAGAAAATGCAATTGCATGTTCAGCATTCGTATACTATTGAAACATTCTTGTTCAATCTGCAACATCGCTAAGCTAGTCAGAACGAATTCATCCATTTAAGGTCAAGTTGTTATCTTGTAATTCGTTTCTTTGTGTGTTCCATTGTCGTTTGTTTTTTTGGCGTACTTTCTGTTGTTTTATTGGTTTCCTCTTATAGTTGATATATTTTCCTCGGTTTTAGTTTGTAACCTGAATTTGTTTTCTTACAATCAATTTATGACTTTCTAACAGCGGTATACTACTGTTGCCTTCATTTAAGGTCAAGGCAATTCTGTGCAGACAAAAGATATATATAATGCAGACTACAAAGTATGTGATTCATGATACATTTACTTAAACAAATGATTTGTATTAAATTGTAATGATAATATAAAAAAGGAGATGTGGTAATATTGCCAATGAGACAACTCTCCACAAGAGACCGAGTGACACAGAATACAGTAAAACAAATAGAACATTAATCATAATAATGGAATATGTAGACACCTCTCTAACAAGCAAAACACCCCTAACTGTAAAAATATAAGGGTATACACTAGAGGCACCGGGACGCATTCTACTGTATCCACCCAACACGAGCAACAAACCTTGCAATAAAAAAAGAAGATTGTTAGTTCTGACCTTACCCACCAGTAGGATATGTCAGATAGTTCAACAAAACGAAAACATTGAAAGATGAAAATACAATTAATGTATAGACATTTATAGGATTTATATAGTGATGTTGCGTTGCGTTAAGTGTCAAATAATTCGCACAACGTCGAGCTGAGTAGACAAAAGTACAATAAAAGTAGGTTCTACAAAGTTGGTTTAAATATATTACCTTAACTATATTTGGCAAAACTTTTAGGAACTTTTTGTCCTCAATGCTCACCAACTGCATACTTTATTTGGCCTTTTTAACTGTTGATGAGTCTTTTGCAGACGAGACTCGCGTCTAGCGAAAACACAAAATTTCAATCCTGATATCTATGATGAGTTTATTTACCATGTTAAGTAAATAATACCTGTAACTTCGACGGCAAATGCTAATGAGCTTGTTTTTGTATAGTGGATTGATTTTTGTTTTGTAACCAGCCACATACTTATTCTTGAAAGTATTGTTGCAAGCGTTTGTTAAAATGCGTAGAACTTGACTTTCTTTCTAGTTTGAACTGTCTTGAAGTATCTTAAAATTAGTATAATACATCAATAAAACTGTTTTGAAACCGCTGTTACGGTATTAGGATTGTATAAATGTATCTTTAAATTCTGTTGAAATAATTGTGTGTAACATTATCGAAGTCTTTTTGATGTGACCGTTGTATTGGTTATGTCTTAAGTTTCTGAAAAAAGTTTTGGGTCTTAAAAATCAGTTTTTAACCAGAATATTAGTATCCGACGAATAATATTAGTACAACAGCCACAGTATAGATAGTGGGTACAGATAAAGAGGTTTTGTACTAATAAATCTGTGAAGAAGTTATCAGGTTTGACACTTTTCAGTGTGTATCGATTATCAGGTTGTCTGCATACTGATATTGAAAAATATCAGCTAAGGTTCACAGCATTTTGTCGAATGAGCGCAGCGAACTATATGAAAAACCGTCACATTGTGGCAAGCATTTGATTTAATATTCAGATAACCTGATAGTTATGGTGGCCGGTTAAGGCTATTTCGCGTTTTCGCGTTTTCGCTCGTCATATTCTATGAAGCGAAAACGCGTTTGCGCGTTTTCGACTTCGCGTATTCGCGTTTTCGCCCTATAAAATATGAAGGGCGAAAACGCGAAATGGCCTTAACCGGCCACCATAGATAATCAATTTATCGGTCTGTATTGGCGTCTTTTGGAAGTGTTTTCTTTATTTCATCAGCAAACCAGAAGATGACTTGATAAGTTCGGCTCAAACTTATCAACGTCAGTTCAAGTATTATGACGTTACTGATATGTATGGTTCTAAGTTATTAAAGTTTGTTAAACGTATTTGGCGTCGAGAAGCCATGTTGTTGAGTTTTATTAAGAGCTGAGCATAGTGATATAGATAGTTGGGGGACCTATAATATGATTTATCCGAGTTCATTAACCAATTTGTTTAGTTTTCGTTCAATTGTAAATGCTACAAAAAAGATCTAGACATTATTGTTACCTTGTAATGATATACCCAGACTGTTTATGATAATTATTGCATTGTACATATTCAATTAAATGTATCACAAGTACATTACTAACACACCATGTAAATAATATAATTTTGAGATTTGATATGGTCTTTAATGACGTTAATTTAACAACTGTTTCAAATTGATTGAATATTTAAGCACCAAATCAGGTAACAATGTTTGAATACTATCATAATGTTGTAAACAAAACTCAAGAGCAATATACACAATCATATTCTATTAATTTATTGCATCTTTTGATTTAAAATTTGGTGATAAATCATTTAACTAGAGTGTCATATCAAATTTAAATTGAATTACAATTAGTTTAAATGCACCACCGAATTTCATTATCCTATGTATGAAACATACTGACAGGTACTTTAACATTTTTGAACCCTTTTCTCAGTCTTGAATTATGTGTTTCTATGGGAAAAGAAGTGGAAAATCGTTTCTAACCTACGGAACCATAAAAGACCTTGATTGTATACTCTTTTTTTCAATTGCATTTTATTTTCACTGTGATAAAATGAATCAGAAGTGAATTAAAAACAATTGAATTCATGGTGTTTGAACGATAATTGCAATTTAATGTTAAGTTTATGCATGAAGTTGACAGCAGTAAATGATAGGTTTCAAAATTGCATTATACATATTTTGGAACACAATAACCGTGCGCCGTTTGTGAAATAAAAACAATCTGTAAAAAATGTAATGTGCATAGTATTACGTAAATTGAAAAGAAATGCTTTTCCGAATTGTACACTACAACAAAATTGCTTAAAGACCAAGCTGAATCTTAAAACTAACAAGTTTTAGCTTTTTAAAAAAAGCTATGGACTGCTTCGCTCTACAGTAATTTAAGGTTTATATGTGTGCATGTGGTTGTTAAATTAGTATTGGTAATGTGGTATTGTTAGATATTGATTGATATAAAATGAATGTACTTAAAGAGTGAGCGTTATACTCCCATGCTTTTAAAAAAAAAATTCTGGTTGAAAATTAAAACAACGACTCTTGAGGTGTGTCTTTCTGGAGGTGTGCCTATATTGTCAGAAGTTATAAAATACAGATAATACATTTTTGTAAACATTGTATAGAAACATTGTTTAGCAAAGCAAATCGTGCAAATTGCAGAGTAACAACGCAATTAAACACGCATTAATAATTGATATTTCAATATTAAATTTATCTGTGAAATGTATGCATAATAAAACTTACATGAATTGATGAAAGTTGATCGGAACTGAAATACACATAGTTAATTTTCCGGCATTTGATGTATTATCCTGGACGAGAAAAGTCTGTTATTCTTTATCTCATTTAAGTCAATAGCTGTTGCTGTATCTCAGCCTCATTATAATGCAACCAATTAGAATCTATACATGGCAGGTAATTGATTCAAGATGGCGTGTATTTCGACTGAGACTGATAGCTCCGCACCGTGATGCAAAGCAAACAACAAAATGTACTGCAACCCGTTTTACTTGACACGGGAAATAAAAGTTACCATTTAAGTATATCGGGGTTTTTTTCGGGTTAAACATGCATCGTATACTACAAGATAAAACAGTTCTTGCCATGTGTTATTTATAGATAATCTTCATAAGTTGTATCTTCTCTATT
This sequence comes from Mytilus edulis, assembly GCA_019925275.1. Lineage (NCBI taxonomy): Eukaryota > Metazoa > Mollusca > Bivalvia > Mytilida > Mytilidae > Mytilus > Mytilus edulis. The sequence continues at coordinate 31,531,047 of CM034359.1, forward strand.
TTGGCTGAATAAATACAGACATTTTAATTGTCTTTATGTATCAATTACTCCGAGGGGTTGACTGCAGATAATAATAAAGGGCTGCGCTTTAGCGCATGATACGCCCGTTGCTCTTTTAACTTGTCTTTTATGCTTTAAATGAATTTATATGATCAACTAGAAATATATATACAAATCAAAAGGGATGTTACATTAATATATTCATCAAAGTTTCATAAAATCCCCCTTTTTTAAGTATAAAAACTCATTACTTCAGAAAACGTAAAATCTAAAATTTATAAAAATGGAAAGGGAGCTTATGTCAATAGATATAAACAATTTATCAAAGTTGCATAAAATTTTGTGAAAGTTAGTTATTGTCCCAAAATTGGAAAATCCCCCCTTTTTTATGAATAAAGCCCAATAAATCCAAAACTTAAAATCTGAAATTTATAAAAATTGAAACGGAGCTTACATCAATAGATATAAACAATTCACCAAAGTTTCATGGACATTGGTGAAAGCCTTTTTGAGTTATTGTCCGAAGTGTTGAAAATCCCCCTTTTTTTATGAATAAAGCCCCATAAATCCAAAACTTAAAATCTGAAATTTATAAAAGTTAAAAGGGAGCTTACATCAATAGATATAAACAATTCACCAAAGTTTCATGGACATTGGTGAAAGCCTTTTTGAGTTATTGTCCGAAGTGTTGAAAATCCCCCCTTTTTTATGAATAAAGCCCCATAAATCCAAAACTTAAAATCTGAAATTAAAACAAAAACGAAAGGGAGCTTACGTCAATAGATATAAACAATTCACTTAAGTTTCATGGAAATTGGTGAAAGTGTTTTTGAGTTGTTGTCCGAAGTGTGGACGACGGACGGACAGACGGACGGACGGACGGACAGACAGACGGACGGACGGACGGACAACGGTATACCATAATACGTCCCGTCTAAAAGACGACGGGCGTATAAAAACCAGACTGTTCATACCAGTTAACACACCTAGTGATGGGATCCGTAAAATTTTCGGAGGGATGATTTCAATTTTAATATTTCTTGTTACACCTTGTTACACCTGATATCCTTACATTATGGATTATCTTTCCGGTATTTGATCACATCTCGCTCAAACGTTGACTGATCAATAATTCAAACCTTCCTGTGAATCAGATTAAGCGTGTGAACCCCTTCCGCATTTTTTTCCAGCGAAATCCAAAGCGGTCACGTTTCTTTATTCGTCAGAATTAACGTGTCTTTGACATAATTTTTTGCATTTTTTTTTTTTTTATGTATTCGTGCTTGGATGACTGAAGTCACTGTTCACCGCACGTTAAGCAAAGACGAGAAAATTTCTATTGCCAGCAGTCCAAAATTGTCAGTGGCAGGTGATGCTCGAGATAATATGGCGGAGCCCAAATCATGGATAAAAAGACAAATTATCGCAGTTCCAACAAAAGGATGTGGTCGAGCAACTGAAAAAAAATAGAATAGAATAAATATGAACAATATAGTGGCTCTTCAGAAGCCCACAGACGTGTTTTCCAACAGATTCAGTTCGTGAAAGGGAAAATGATGATGTTGTATCTATGGCACGAAGCCATAGAGAATGACATTGCATGTGTTAACTAGCAGAAGATGAGTCTTCTTTAAAAGTCAAAAGTCATCATCACGATTCATTAATATGTGAAGGGTAATGAAAGTGATTCAGATGCGAACAATAATGATCACTTAAAACCTTTATTTGTGGATGATGTTGAGACAACAAAGAGACAAGCTCTGGAAAAAAGTCAATTGATATTTAATCTGGTGATTGGAAGTGTAAAATCAAGAAAGGTTGACAGCCTATAACGATGAGTAAAGACGCAGTTTCGCTGTTCACGAGAAAACTAGTGACATTTTAGAAGTACCGAGTGTAAATGATATGGTACCTGATTTATTAGTTAAAAACATGGTTCTTAAGATTATGCAGTAAACCACAAATAAGAGCGATTTAAACAATCCTTGTTTAAAATCCCTTGAAAAGTTGGCGTATAAAGGCCAGTTAGCTTCACGCATGGGAATAATCACTACATCATACAACCGACAAGCTTTGGGTAATTTCTTAAATAATTTATCTGGAAAGGAAGTAAGTTTAGATAAATCTATTCAACTAGTAAACGAGATATTTGTAATGTCTACTAAATCTTTAGAACCAAGTGCCATGGGCTGGTACGTTTCACCACTTAATCCATAGAAAACCCAGTTTAGAGGACACAGGTCTTAATGATATTAAAGAACTTAAACATGCACTTGTGTCGTTACCATTGACAAAGTCAGGTGTAAATGGTGATAACATGGAACAAACTCTTAAAGATAGGGTTGACAAAAAAAATATTAAAAGAGTTACTACTGACTTACATGTGAACAAAACTTTTTCAAGGAAAAGGAAAGTTACAGGCAATTAATTTTCTAATGATTTGTCTAAGAAACCAAAATTTGACAATGCACAACAAAGTTCTACAATTACAGGTGCAAAATCTGGTACACAGTGTACAATGCAAAGAACTAATACAGTAACTAGACCAGATAAGGATGACAAGAGTTATGATACAACGAACAACTTATTTCATTGAAAAGGGCAACACAAGAAAAGTTCATTGAAAAGGGCAACACAAGAAATGACTATTAGAACAAGGTAAGCAACTTTCATGTGAAAATGTTGCTTCCAGAGATACCTGTAGGGGGTCGTTTAAGCCTATTTCTAAAGGAATGGACAAAAATAAAAAACGATCAGTGGGTTTTATCAATTATAAAAGAGGGCTACAAACTGAAATTTCAAATGTTTCCTCCAAAAAACAAGAGTAAACATAACTTCTGTTCCTGCCAAACATTTATAAATTTTACATTTAGAAGTAAAAGAACCAAGCGGACATTCAAAACGGTTTATACAGCACATTTTCCCTTGTTCCGAAAAAAAAAACAGGGGAAAATGAGACCCGTAATAAATCTCAAACCCTCAACTGGTGTATAAAAAAAACACTTCAAAATGGACTCTATCAACGGTTGTGAATGTAGTAAAACTAAAGGATTGGGCAATATTTCTCAATCTAAAGGGCCGTGACATTTATGCATATCCCTGTATTTAAAAAACACAGACAGTATCTGAGGTTTTGTGTAAAAAAACAGCCCTATCTTACTATTTCAGCTCTACAGTGTGGTCCAACTTCAGCTTCTCGGGTTTTTACCAAAGTAGTATCGGTAGTAGCTGCACATTTACGAATACAAGGCATCACACTGGTAGTATACCTGGACGACTGGTTTCTAGTAAATAAAGCATCTCTCATGTTAATCCAGGATTGCGAGATAGTGTTGAATCTTCTGGTAAAGTTCTGTTTCATAATAAATCAAAATATAAAAATGAAGATGTGGTATGATTGCCAATGAGACAACTATCCACAAAAGACCAAAATGACACAGACATTAACAACTATAGGTCACCGTACAAAAGAAACCCTCTTTAACTCCAATACAGAAAATAACATATATAGGTGCATTATTCCATCTGGATTTAGGAATAGTAATGCCAACACAAGAAAGAGTGTTGAAATTACAAAAAAAAAAACATTCATAGAAAATGTAGAAATTAAACTAAAAAACTGTGCAACAGAGATGTTTTACATCTATTCGGAATTATGGTTTGTTGCATAGAGATAATTCCCTATGCAAGACTTCATATGAGACCAATTCAAATTAATTTGCTAAGTCATTGGCGCCCTACTTCCCAAAATCTGGAACTGAATGTTCCAATTACACAATATCTTAAATCTCAGCTGATTTAGTGGTCAGATACAGCCAACATTTAATTTACATTATTTGTCAGTTTAGGCAGATCAATGATAGATTTGTTTGCGTCAGTGGAAAATATCAAAGTGAAAATATTTTTTCATGGTTTCAACACCCAGAAGCATATGAAATAGACGCTCTGTCCATACTGTTGGACAATGTAATCGGGTATCCATTTCCTCCGATCTGTCTAGTACCGAAAGTGCTTCAACACATGAATCGATACAATTATCAGCTAATTCTAGTAGCTCCTCATTGGCCGAGATAAACACTGGTACACACATTGTACCTAGAACCGTTAAAAATTATATCAGATTATCCCATAAAAATACCAGTGGAAAAAATCAACAACATCAGCCAAGGACAAAAATATACCATCTAAGGAATTTTTTGACTGTTTTTGATGCAAAAAAGCACCTTGATTCTAACAAGGCATGAACTTACTATTTAAAGCACTGACAATGTTCGTGGTGAGAACAGACAAGATCGTTAATTGTTTTAAGCAATTAGCCATCCACATAATCCAATTTTATCATGGATTGTGAGTTCCATTCAGATGGCATAAAACGACACAAAGAAATCTGTTAAAGTTCATTCGAGAAGAGCTATTGGTCCTTATTGTGCTCTTTATAAAGGTGCATCAATGAATACCATCATGGAACCTGCTGATTGGAGCAGGGAATCAACATTCACCAAATTTACTTACGTCATATAGACCCTCATGTTTAATTGGAGTGGAAAAAAAGAAGAAAAATACATGAAATTCCAAAAATAAAAGAAAATAAATGTGTACAGTTTTTAACTTGTAATATAGTTTGTACAGTAAAAAAAAATGGCACTATTCGTAACCGACGAGATGCGATGCAAGTTTAAATCATTGTGTATGAGATGAAAAAAGACATATATTAATGTGTTTATAGTCAAACATTTTAGACTTTGTATATAGTGTAAAGTGTACGTTATTTTAACAAAAAAATTACGGTCCATCGCTTGAATTTGTACTGCTTTTTGAATCTTATGATATCCATAATGTACGGATATCGGGTAAGAGTAACATTTTGTGAACGTAGTTACACTTACCTGATATACTACCCACCTCCTCCCAATTAGTCATTCTTTTGGCAATCTGTTTGGATTTCGCCGAAGAATACTAAAGGGCTTATCACGCTTGTTCTGATTCACCGGAAGATTTGAAATCTTGATCAGACAAGCGTTTGAGCGAGATGTGACCATATATAGGAATGATTATCCATAATGTAAGGATATTAAGAAAATGTAACTACGTACGTTCACAAATTCCAATTTGTGAACAAAATTGTACAACTTTACCGCTCATAACTTCTGTTTGAATAGCTTCCATGTACGCAGCAATCTATATCACAAAAATCATGATAGGAAATGCAAGTCAGGAATATCGTATCAACTGCCAGGGAGGTATCATATACATGTACATCAAATTATGCTAATTAAAAATTGCTATTTAGCAATGGAAAGCAGCTCACAATTAAAACATACATGTATATATTCATCGTCGGTTTCTCATATTGCCATATCAAACAAATATGTCAACAATTCCGGCAAATATTTTTGTCTTTCAGAAATTGTATTTAACGAAGAATCATTTGGGAGTATAAATGAAAAAAAAGGGAAATTTAATTAAAAATTGCAGGTGAAAAGAGTGTCATTCTATGTTTGATTTCAATTCTAAGTACATTTAAATAAGAAAAGCTAAAACATTTTATAACAGTCACAACACTTTCGTATATAAACATATCAAAGTATCCAGTACGTATTTTAATCCGTGGTTGACAGTTTTATTTATTTGTACAATGAAATTGAAATAAATGACATTTATAATAAGTAGGGTTTTGGTTTAAGAGGCTTGTCGATAGAAGGGTATGTATTAAACCTACTACTCGAAAGCCGTTATTGTATGCCAATCTAACTTCTATACGAAAGTATGAATTGAAACTTAAGGTAGCACAATACAAAGATTTTTTCACTCCCAATCAGACAACTTTAAACTGATGTTATTCATTTCATCCTTCTTTATATTTTATAAATGAGGTACCAAAAGAAAGAAGAAAGATTAGTCTTTCAAATTGTGATAATTTCATTATGACATGATTATTACATAATTAATTATTATGTAATTAGTCGCTATATTGTGATGTCCACACTTGAATGAATTTAGCGTCTTTGTTTTTCATAGCATCCCAAAATATTTTATAGATTCTTGTACAACACAGCTTGACCTCCAAAACTGTGTCTCAGATTTCCCAAAACATCAATAGAACAAATTTTATACCCAATTGAACTTAGTGGTCTCTAATGAATTGATGTTGCAAACTTCATTGAAGATTTATGAGAGAATGAAATACAATAGGAAAAATCTGAGACACAGTTTTGGAGGTCAAACTGTGTTGTGCAAGAATCTATAAAAAAAATTAGGATTCTATGACGAACAAAGAAGCTAAATTCATTCAAGTATGGACATTACAGAATGGCAACTAATTACATAACAATTAATTATGTAATAATTATGTCATAATGAAATTATCACAATTTGAAAGATTAATCGTTCTTCTTTCTTTTGGTACCTCATTTATAAAATTTGAAGAAAGATGAGTGGAATTACATCAGTTTAAAGATGTCTGATTGGGGATGAAAAATCTTTGTATTGTGCTACCTTAAATAATAAATACCTGTTGAGGATTTGATATCAATTAAACCCTATGCTTAGTTCAAAATTTCTGTTTTTAAAATATCGACTGTGCAAACGATTTTCCTTTTAGATAAGGAAAATATTGGACAACCTTCTTTATAATATATGTGTTTGTTTCTTCTTATATATATTATATATTTGTTTACAGTACTTTATATGTATAGACAATATATAATTCTATATTTCTCTCTATATGTGTTTGTTATCTTCTTATTACTTATTATATTATGTGTTTGCAGTACTCTATATGTACAGACAATGTATAATTATATATGTCTCTCTAGATCTACACAGACATACAGATAGTTGTCCCGAGTATAACTGTTAAATGCATTTAGTTCAGACGGGTCGATTCGTCTATTGTGATAGCTGTATTCTTATGTTTTCAAATGTATAAATTTGTTCGGTGTGAGGCTCCATGTTGAAGACCGTACTTTGATCTACAATGGTTTTTCTTTTACAAATTGTGACTTGGATGGAGAGTTGTCTCATATGCACTCATACCACATCTGCTTATATCTATTTGAGACACGAATAAAGTAGCTAGCTAAATAGTTCTTTTTTTCAAAGTACATGTGGTATTGTCGTCTAATTCAACACCATTAGTTTGACCATAAAAAATAACAATAAAAATAACCACTTTTCCCTATAAATTGTTCCACACATTGGGTAAATGATTTGAGTGTTAAAATAGAAACACGAATATGTGGTATGAGTGCCAATGCATCAACTCTCAGTCCAATTCACAATCTAAATAATAACAGGTCAAAGTACGGCCTTCAAAACGGAACAAAGAGTCTTAATATGCACTCTCAACACATTTTCAGAGTTTTACCAAATGTACACGTAGAATAACATAGATTTGGTGAAGACTATTTTGACCAAAGCAAATGCATGTAAAGTTTTTACGAAAATGCCAAAGTGTTTAGAACTTAAAATGAACTGCATTTAAATTAAAGACATAACTGTACATGCATTGCTGCACATTTATAAACACTCGGTGTGCTGACGTTACTATAACAGTCTATGTACTTGATTTGGCATTGCAAACGGTCATGCTTTTTTCAGATTGTTAACGACGTCTGAACACTTAATCTTTTGAATATCTACTGGCTAAAACTTTCGTCTGAAATCAAATTGTTGATATACATAAGTTGTAATTGGCGCTTTAAACTAGCTTTCGGTAACTTCCTGTACCTTTTGAATTGGTACGGTGTATACTTTGTCTTTTAACTAGCCTGTGCTTAGTGTCAATCTGACGATTCCATGCCCTCTTCCAACTGGTTGTTTTTTACTTGTTTCTTATATTTCATCTCTTGCACGTTTTTTCTAATTTCCAGCGCAAGGTTTGAGGGAAGCTGAGCACTCACAGACAAACCGTGCTACATCCATTAATTATATAAAAATAAGAAGATGTGATATGATTGCAAATGATACAACTCTCAACAAGAGACCAAATGATTACACAATAACAACTATTGGTAGTCAACAATGAGAAAAACCCATACCGCATAGTCAGCTAGAAGGTCCCGAAATGACAAATTTAACACTAAAATTTAATTAACAAAATAATATTACCCTGTCAGTATCGATGTACTGGTGATACTCTGGGGACTAACAGCCCGCCTGTAATGGTATCGATCTGATGGTAGCACTAACATGAACGGTACTACACTTGCTGCACTAGATGCCCATTTCGAAAATTATTATTTATTCAGAAATCCTCCAGGCCTGAATATTTGGGAATCAAAAACCTAGTTGGAAAGCTGATAAAACGAAAACAAGACTAAAAATATGGCCAAATCCGGATCAAAGAATCAGAGCTTTGCATAAGGGATATATATTCACAAGTACAAAAATCAATATCCGTATGTCAATACCAGTAAAGAGGTACTGACAATCACTACTTGGCTTTTTTAACAGTCAACTAGCAAAGGTGTCGACCCAGTGATAGTAATAACGTAAATGGTACCATTTGGACTACACCTGATGCGCATTTCGACCATATATGTCTCTTGCATATTTTAAAATTCAAATCATATAACATAAAAAAAAACCGAAAGTTTAATTATAATATATATATTTTTAACAAATGGATAAATATCATAAAATAAATGCTATTGACGAAAATGCTTTAACTTATAATTTTTCTTCTTTACAACATCGACATCGACAAAACAGATCTTTGAATCCCTTTCCGATTCTTTTGTTAATTATTCCGTATATCACTGGATTCATACAGCTGTTTGAATATCCAATAAGAAGTGTAGCTAAATGGAAATCGTTCGAAACAGAATTTGGAGCATAAATTCCAATAAGCATGCTTATACAAAATGGAAACCAAGAAATGAAAAAGCACACTACACAAATTGCTAATGCAAGCGCAAGTCGAACATCTTCTGCTTTCACTTTATTACTCGGCAGTTTACTTAGCCTCTTTTTCACATCGTTAGTTTCCGTATTTGAATCGGACATCTCTACTTGAACATCGACCATATCAACGTGTTTACGTTCTTTTTTATTTTCTGTTTTTGGTTTCTCCTTTTCGGTCTTAGTTTGAACTTCTGTGTCACTAGAAGATTCCTGAATTGAAATGTTTTTGCTTATTGCCATACTTGATCTTGAAGAACGGGCTGTTCGTTTCTTACTTGCTTGCACAGCGGTGTAAATGAGAACGTTACATATAGCCATAACTGTAAGAGGTATACCAAAACATACGCCAATCATGAAAAATGCATACGATGGTGATTTAGGCCATAAACAAAAACAATAAAATTGTGTATCAACGTAACCATACTCAGCCCAACCGAACAATGGAGGTGTTGAAATAATTATGGATATACTGGTACAGACTGAAATTAAAATAATGAAATTTATTAATATTGTAAACAAGATTACAGGACATGTATTATCATTAAAAGTTCGCGCATGCATATTTAAGCAAATAAACTATTCTTTAACTTGTTATGAGAGCCCAAACACAGAACCTTTTAAACCCAGCAATGTATTAATACGTAGACACGTTCCGAGCTATGTGACCAAACAAGAACCTAAACGAAAAGCTTATTAATATATCTATTTGATACAAAATTCTTAAGCGATTGATATCGAGGGTATGAGTATGGTAAAATAGGCACTCGGATATGAAAGGCCGTTAGCGCCATACTCCATTCTTTTAGGCATACGCTAGATGTACGCGTAACAGGTAATTCACGCACCCAAGAATTACACCTAGCACTTTGTTACGTACCCTAGGAGAACACGTAACAATTTTTTTAAATGAATTATGACCCGAACGGCCCCTCATGCTAGGAGGTACGATAGTCTTTACTGAACATTACAGCGCCTAACTTAAAAGGTACAAACACTTGACATACTTTCAATACCTGGCTCCAATTTTGAAATTTTCTATCTAAACAGGGACCTTTTCAACTTTTTCTGAGTTCATTCCCCACATATTGTGTTTAAAGTCAGAAACCTGGTGTTCAGTGATTATCGTTTGCTGATGTGGTGCAAATGTGTTTCTCGTTTCTCGTTATATATACAGATTAGTCACTAGTAATTTTTGGGGCCCTTTGCAGCTTTGTGTAGGCCAAGGCTCTGTGTTGAAGTCCGTACTTTGACCTAGTATAATGGTTTACTTTACTAAATTGTAACTTGGATGACACTCATACGTCATCTTCTAACTCTTTAGCAGAATGATTTTTTTTTATATCAGATTGGTTCTTCTACATACTGTTCGTATTATTTTACTCTAACTAAAACAAAACCACAACCTCGCTATCAACAAGTAAACAAGAAGGAACAACTTGAAAATCTTTAAGTCTGTTTATACGTTATAAGCTGACATCATTTCAATATTAGGCTTAGCATTCGAATTAAAATAACCTAAAAGGTAACTGTAGTCTTGGTATTGACTAATAATGGTGATTGAAGCAATTTTACATCAGTCATTCATTCGCGTACGTGGGTATTATAAAAATAACAAGTGCCGAAGAAGCTATTTTACATCTCGTCATTTATTCGCGTGGGTATTATAAAAATAAACAAAAAACAAAAAACAAACCGAATAACATCCATCATTAAGGATTATATGTCCATTCCTTCATCCATATGCATTGTTAGTAAGATGGAGATAACGATTTCCCTAAGATATATCTTAATTTTAAGCTTAAAAGTACTTGTTCAACTTGATGTTGAAATTAACCATGAAAAGATTAAAGCACTTACTAGGTATTTGCTATAATTATTTTTAAAGTAACCACAGGCCAATTGTCCAATGTGACCTGCTTCATATAGGATTAAAGGATAGTAATGATTAGGTGAATTCTACGCTTATTATATTTTGTATTTATCTATATTACTCAAATTTATGGTGACATTTTTGAACTTAAAGGTATAAAATTTCTTAGTACATAATTTTAACTAGTAAAAATATTTTACAATTTCACTTTGATACTCAAGAATAGAACTTAGAAAAGATTTCGAATGCCTTGTATTGTTTATGTTTAGAAACTTGTAAAACAGTTGTTGTAATAAAAGGCATGAGTGACTTTCGATGTTAGATTGTGTATGTACGTCTATGTAATATTGGCCGCTAGACTTATAAATCTAAATAATCAGATAATCAACTGTACATACAGATCAATTGATTGATTACTAAAATAAGTGCCCAGGGGAGGGATTTATCAGTAATATTATGTATCAATTAAAATTTGGATTTTTTTTATCGAATGGACAGCCAAACACTTTCTGAGATTAAACATATCGTCAAAACTTGTGCATGCGAAATTGTGTTGTTTCTTTTCGTCATTTTCTTTAAAAATCTCTTTATATACATAATTCAGACTCCTATTTTCAGATGATTTACACCTTTACATGTAAGCTAAAGCATGTGAAAGTAGCCATGCATATATCTGTAAATTTTCAACTTGAAGATTGTGGGAGGGAAAGGGATAAAACAACTGCCAGTTATATTTGGTAACTTGACTTTACTGTTCATTTTTTTAAATCAATAAATATTTCCTATACAAAAAAACAAGTGAAACAAACAATTTATTATTATAGTTTCGGTTTCGCAAGGTTTGAAAGATTAAATCGACCATACGGTTTTGAAACGGTCGACCCCAGTGATACTTCATTATGTATAGACTAGCAAATATGTACCCACATTGGAACGTATATAACAATACGTAATAGTACAACACTGAAACAGTTAATGGTTTCTTTTTGCTGCATCATCTGACAAAATGACAATTTCGTAAACATAATACTTCTTGCTTATGGATATTTTATGGTCCGTAAAAATGTAAATACTCCATAAATATTAATTGTGTCACAATATTCTTCTTGAAATTCAATCTATGTACAGATATACTATCTAGTCTACATGACTTGCACGCAATAAATTTGTTTTGTTCTCTAAAAAATGATTATGATCTGAATTTAGGGTGGATTGTAAACTCTAATGTTAAAGTTTGTTATAGCGATCATTCATCTGAGACTATACACAAAAATCTATACATGTGAATGATATAGGCCGAGTTTTGTTGTACGTTGTCTCAAAAATATCTAGTATGCAACATCTTCTTTATTCTTATCCCACGCTATATGTATGAGTTGGGTATTGACAGATGGTCAAATGGAATGTCTTCGTCCGCCAATAAATCCCATGCATAAGAAGGGCGTCTGTAAGGAGTTGCGGATGTATAAATACGCAGTCACACACATTTCGGAATGGTGACGTGGAATATGAAAACCTTATATATTACAAGGAGAGATCCACTTTTGTTTTGCAAATTACGTACATTTGCATGTGGCCTGTGGCAAGTATAACCCAATCTTAATAAACGTTTCCTCTTTGCTAAGGGCGAGACCCTTCACTCCGGTGGACTAGCTTTGTTGGATATTCATATATACCCTGTCAATGGGTGAATAAACAAATAAAAAAAGTATTTTCGATTTTTGGTCTTAGAAAGCAACTTCTTCCTGAATTAAGTTTGAACGTAGACTAGATGAAACGGACAAAAGTTCCGTTGTCCATACTGTATAAATTATTATATCAAATCGTTTAACATACTCCCTCCCTACCCAGATACATTTTTTAGGTTAACACTTAGCTTCGATAAGTTATCAAAATCTAGAAGCTGTCTACATACAAATGTACCTGCCATGCCTGTGCCTGACGATTTAAAATTCAAACTGCAGCCGGTGCCGACTTATTCTGAATTAGTAAGGCATAATCGTTACACATATTTGTCATGACATAACTCAGCTTTTTAATAGCAATTTATTTCACAGCCCTGTCACGTTTTAAAGACTGCCTGAAAGTTGATATTCTGTTAAACGGGTATTATCTTTTGTTAGCTGAGAATTAACTGTAATACTTTCTGCAGGACGTTTATTGTCTTTTTCCTTAACGTCTATTTTAATCGTTGTATTTCCACCTTAAATCTTATAGCAAAACTACATTGTATTACGTGAATTGCTCTGAATTGGTGTTGATTCTAATCAAGTCTTTCGCAATAAAAAAAAATGTAATATTCTTAATTTTTCAAAATTTGAACCGTCGAATAAAAATAAATACCTTTGGTTTAAAGTGAAATACAATGCATAGATGAGCACTGTAGAAAATAGATAGGAATATTATTATATTCAGATACTGATATTTATATTTGATTCATAAAAGCTTAATTTAAACTACAAAATTAGACCGTAGTATGAAGTATTCATGTACATGTACCTATTCCTAATAAAATCTCCAAATATGTTCATTGTTCAATCTCTTTATATAATAAGCATTGTTATTGTACAATAAGATTTCGTCCAAACTACGCATGAAAGTGTTTCTACTACATTTTGTACGTTTAGAAATATAAATCAAACAAACAACTATTAAAACATGTTAGTCTTGTGTTGTTTACCGAAACTTAAATATTAAATTTTATACAATAAGTTAGTGTACAAATGTATGCTTAAAACACGTATGGGATTGTTATGGGAAGAAATAACTTCCCTCTTGAACAACATATCAAACTTTGCTCTCTCTTTCATTTTAAACTTCTATTCGAGTATTCTCCCGAATTAGAAAAAAAGACAAAACACTTGTGTTATTAATCAAATATTTTAAAATTGGTTAAATGTAAAAATAGATTAGTATTAAATGTATGAAACACAAGTCCTTTTTGAATTTTAATATAAAAATATCAATTTTAATAATTTTTGTATCACTCTAAAAGTATAATCATTTATTTAGTACGTATATATACCCAAAATTTACAAATTGAAATAAAGTAAATCGCACCAGAAACCCCCTTTGAATAATTTTCAGCAATTAGTTTCTGAAATACCATTGATTACTTGTAATTGCATCAAACTACAGTTGGGTGCAGACCAAGCATTACATAAAGTAAACGCAAGTTAACGCCGCGTGCACATATTTCGTTAGTTAACTTCAAATCTCCCGTTCACTAGTAAACGCACGTTTACTATAATTACGTTAACGTGGTCGAAATGGAAATTTCTAATGTCTACCCTAGTAAACGGGCGTTTACTATGTGTCCGTTTAGTCAGTAGTAAACGGGCGTTTACTTCAGAATTCTTCAAATTTATTTTTACGTGCACTTAAAAGTAAACGGGCGTTAGTACAGATTTTACAAGTGTATTTTTTACGTGCACTTGAAAGTAAACGCACGTTTACTTTTCGCGTTAACTGATTGGGTAAATTTAGAAATAAAATTCAAGTTCATTTGCACATTTATTTTATAAAAGCGACCTTTAGTCTTTATATTTCACGTATATGTGTTTCAAACCAGAACAATTCAAAAACTCTTTTAATTCGAAATATTAAATTACACAAAATCACTTTCATAAAGTCCATTAACTTTACTGATTGGCAGATTTTCTATATTTTCCTTTCAAAAGTTACATGTGCAAATATCGATACGGAAAGAAAGGTTATCCGAGACATCGGGAGAATATTTTTATATGATGGGATATAAACATCATGGTTTACGTTGTTTCGTTCCCCGTTTATAATTGTCTCTTCGAATTCCTAACTATAATAACTCGATGTATTTAATACATTAATTTTTAATCGAAATTCACCTTGTTTGCCTTGGATTAACATGATAAGATTCTGTTTTTACAAATGATAAAAAAAAAACGTAAATTGAACAGTATATTGAAAGGGATATCAATAAAGTGTAATATAAGTATGTTCATTTGTACCATCTCGTCAATTAAAATGTTCAAATATTGCTATCTTTACATTGATATATAACGCATTTACTATGCGGCTATATAAATTTACATAATAGAATGCTTATATGGTCAGTTTTGGTTGTTGTGGACAAATAATTTTAGTATATGAGTCAGTCTGATGTATGAAAACTACTGAATTTTGTTTACGATTCAATATTTTCAATAAAAAAAGGACATGCTGGCACTCTAAATTGATGCGAACAAATTTTTTTAGTCATAATATTCAAATATTGCTACCTATTTTCTTATACAATCAATCCTTACATGAAAATATAGCTCATTTACTATGCGGCTATATAGATTTACATAAGCAAATGCTTATATGGTCAGTTTTGGTTGATGAGGACAAATAATTTTATTATATGAGTCAGTCTGAGGTATGAAAACTACTGAATTTTGTTTACGATTCAATATTTTGAATAAAAAAAGCACATGCTGGCACTCTAAATTGATGCGAACAAAATTTTTTAGTCATAATATTCAAATATTGCTACCTATTTTCTTATACAATCAATCCTTACATGAAAATATAACTCATTTACTATGCGGCTATATAGATTTACATAATAAAATGCTTATATGGTCAGTTTTGGTTGTTGCGGACAAATAATTTTATTATCTGAGTCAGTCTGAGGTATGAAAACCACTGAATTTTGTTTACGATTCAATATTTTGAATAAAAAAAGGACATGCTGGCACTCTAAATTGATGCGAACAAAATGTTTTAGTCATAATATTCAAATATTGCTACCTATTTTCTTATACAATCAATCCTTACATGAAAATATAACTCATTTACTATGCGGCTATATAGATTTACATAATAAAATGCTTATATGGTCAGTTTTGATTGTTACGGACAAATAATTTTATTATATGAGTCAGTCTGAGGTATGAAAACTACTGAATTTTGTTTACGATTCAATATTTTAAATGAAAAAGGACATGCTAGCACTCTAAATTGATGGGAACAAAAATGTTTTAATCATAATATTCAAATATTACTTCCTTTTTTATTATACAATCAATCCTTACTTGAAAATATAACTGATTTACTATGCAGCTATATAGATTTACATACTAGAATGCTTATATGGTCAGTTTTGGTTGTTGCGGACACATATTTTTATTATATGAGTCAGTCTGAGGTATGAAAACTACTGAATTTTGTTTTCGATTCAATATTTTGAATAAAAAAGGACATGCTGGCACTCTTAATTGATGCGAATAAAATTTTGTAATCATAATGTTCAAATATTGCTACCTATTTTTTTATACAATCAATCCTCACATGAAAATATAGCTCATTTACTCTGTGGCTATATAGATTTACATAAGTAAATGCTTATATGGTCAGTTTTGGTTGTTGCGGACAAATAATTTTATATGAGTCAGTCTGAGGTATGAAAACTACTGAATTTTGTTTACGCTTCAATATTTTGAATAAAAAAGGACATGCTGGCACTCTAAATTGATGCGAACAAAATTTTTTAGTCATAATATTCAAATGTTGCTACCTATTTTCTTATACAATAAATCCTTACATGAAAATATAACTCATTTACTATGCAGCTATAAAGATTTACATAATAAAATGCTTATATGGTAAGTTTTGGTTGTTGCGGACAAACAATTTATTATATGAGTCAGTCTGAGGTATGAAAACTACTGAATTTTGTTTACAATTCAATATTTTAAATAAAAAAAAGTACATGCTGGCACTCTAAATTGATGCGAACAAAATTTTTTAGTCATAATATTCAAATATTGCTACCTATTTTCTTATACAATCAATCCTTACATGAAAATATAACTCATTTACTATGCGGCTATATAGATTTACATAATAAAATGCTTATATGGTCAGTTTTGGTTGTTGCGAACAAATAATTTTATTATATGAGTCAGTCTGAGGTATGAAAACTACTGAATTTTGTTTACGATTCAATATTTTAAATAAAAAAAGGACATGCTGGCACTCTAAATTGATGCGAACAATTTTTTTTAATCATAATTTTCAAATATTACTACCTTTTTTATTATACAATCAATCCTTACTTGAAAATATAACTCATTTACTATGCGGCTATATAGATTAACATACTAGAATGCTTATATGGTCAGTTTTGGTTGTTGCGGACAAACATTTTTATTATATGAGTCAGTCTGAGGTATGAAAACTACTGAATTTTGTTTACGATTCAATATTTTAAATAAAAAAAGGACATGCTGGCACTCTAAATTGATGCGAACAATTTTTTTTAATCATAATTTTCAAATATTACTACCTTTTTTATTATACAATCAATCCTTACATGAAAATATAGCTCATTTACTATGCAGCTATATAGATTTACATAAGCAAATGCTTATATGGTCAGATTTGGTTGTTGCGGACAAATAATTTTATTATATGAGTCAGTCTGAGGTATGAAAACTACTGAATTTTGTTTACGATTCAATATTTTGAATAAAAAAGGACATGCTGGCACTCTAAATTGATGCGAACAAAATTTTTTAGTCATAATATTCAAATATTGCTACCTATTTTCTTATACAATAAATCCTTACATGAAAATATAACTCATTTACTATGCGGCTATATAGATTTACATAATTAAATGCTTATATGGTCAGTTTTGTTTGTTGCGGACAAATAATTTTATTATATGAGTCAGTCTGAGGTATGAAAACTACTGAATTTTGTTTACAATTCAATATTTTAAAAAAAAAAGGACATGCTGGCACTTTAAATTGATGCGAACAAAATTTTTTAGTCATAATATTCAAATATTGCTACCTATTTTCTTATACAATCAATCCTTACATGAAAATATAACTGATTTACTATGCGGCTATATAGATTTACATACTAGAATGCTTTAATATATGGTCAGTTTTGGTTGTTGCAGACAAACAATTTTATTATATGAGTCAGTCTGAGGTATGAAAACTACTGAATTTGGTTTACGATTCAATATTTTGAATAAAAAAGAGATATGCTGGCACTCTAAATTGATGCGAACAAACTTTTTTAGTCATAATATTCAAATATTGCTACATATTTTCTTATTCAATCAATCCTTACATGAAAATATAACTAATTTACTATGCAGCTATATAGATTTACATATTAAAATGCTTATATGGTCAGTTTTTGTTGTTGCGGACAAATTATTTTATACATGAGTAAGTCTGAGATATGAAAACTTCTGATTTTTTTTTACAATTCAATATTTTGAATAAAAAAGTACATGCTGGCAATCTAAATTGATGCGAACAAAATTTTTCAGTCATAATATTCAAATATTGCTACCTAATAATAATTATATATTACGAGTTAGTCTGATGTATGAAAACTACGGAATTTTGTTTACTATTCAATATTTTAAATAAAAAGAGGTCATCGCCGTCAGGCTGGTACAAAAATTGCTGTCAATTGTTTTATATGGTCAGTTATGGCATAAAAATATAACTGAAATACTTCTATATAGAATAAGATAACTTGTTAAGAGGTAAATATTGTCAGTTGTGGTGAATGATATCTAAAAGTTTTGTTTTACGAGTCAGTCTGTCTAAGATGAGAAAACTGTTTGATTTTGGTGAGGATTAAATTACATGTATTTGAATAAACATACTTAAACTATTATTAGCGAAGAACAAGAAATGTACTATAATTATTGTTCAATTAAATACAAATGTGTGACATTTTTAAATAACTGTAATCGTCAATATGTCAAGCAGAAATGACCACTTGGTCAATTAATTTTGATGTTCCTTATCATTTCATATTTTAGGTCAGTGTATCCAAGTTACGATGACAATCTGCGTTAACGGGCGTTTACTACAAACAGTAAACGCGCGTTTACTTGTTACAAAAATAGAAGACGCGCCTTTTTCCACGTTTACGCGGAGGTAAACGGAAAAGTAAACGCCCGTTTACTCTTTACAAAATTAGAAGACTCGCCGTTTTTTGCGTTAACGCGGAGGTAAACGCGAAAGTAAACGCCCGTTTACTTTTAATGTCTACTGCAATTTCGGAGTTAACGCACAGTTAACGCGGCGTTTACATGAAGTGCACGCGAGTAAACGCCGCGTTAACTTTTTCGGCCCGTCTACATGTAATGCTTGGTCTGCACCCAACTGTATGAATAAGCATTATAAGAAAGCACACTTAAAAATCACTTTAAAAAGTAAGGAACAAACAGTTTTATGAAGCAAAAATGATTTGAATTGTTCGGAGCTTGTTACATTGTTGTACTTGGGTTATTTACAGTTAAAAAATATACACTGGGAAAAAATCAAGGTTAAGAGTTTTCAACATATCTATAGGTCCTGAACAATGGACCCTATCTCAAATTTCATTTCTAGTGATTCTTTTTTACAAAGATTATTTATTTCTCTATATACAATTTTATATTTTACTTTAA
Organism: Mytilus edulis; assembly: GCA_019925275.1. Classification (NCBI taxonomy): domain Eukaryota; kingdom Metazoa; phylum Mollusca; class Bivalvia; order Mytilida; family Mytilidae; genus Mytilus; species Mytilus edulis. Next base: position 31,550,270 of record CM034359.1, read on the forward strand.
CTAATAAAATCCAAATCTGTTTCTCTTTTCAGATTTTGGGAGTAAATTCCTCCCCTTCGCGTTTCGGATACCCTTCTCACTCCCAGTCTTGTCATGCCATTGATACTGTTTTCTGTTTCGAAGAATACCTTAAGTATTTAGTGATAATTGAAATAAGTGAAAGGCTCTAGTTACGATTTAACTTAGTGCTTGTACCCCAGACGGTCGATTTCTTGTATATTTGACACGTGTAGTTTTGTCCTAATTCTTAAAAAGATCAATGTAGGCAATACTAATATAAAAGATTAACTCTTGACATATTTCTTTTAATGATGTCTCCCCCCAGGATTGGACTACGGAGACATTTGTCCATTAGATTAATAAAATAAAACAAATACCTAGCATGTTTTGACATCATCACAACATGCTCAAAGCATCAAGTGTCTTACTTGAAAACAAATATTTCTCCTTGTGTACATTTATATTCCCATTTGGGAAAATGGTTTACTAAACTATCATGAAAATTTACATTCTACATTAATTAAAATGTTCTGAGTATAGTACCCTTATGTATATGTCTAAACTCTATTTTGTAAATACCCCTCTTCATAGGCCGGTTTTATTGTCTCAAGGATTACGGACCCTAGACACCAATGTCAATATAGGTATGGCTTTCAAAAGATTGTTGATTTATTAGGTATATATTTATTTTTACGGGTGACAACATATGATAGATAAATTTGACAAAGTGGAATGATAATAAGACATTTAAACGCTTCTGACAAAACTGATCTTTGAAGAGTCAATATTGTTAGATAATGATGTCCTTGATACTCTCATCGACATTTGTTATTGTCAGGAGATCAATATAAATGTCTTTAGAATTTTTACATTGAGCACCTTCAGCAAAATTTTCTTTGAAAAAAAAAAGAATTTAAAAACGTTCTGAATTATATATTGAATAAATATGGTTCATACTGGTACGTTAGTGTTTTTGTGTAAGTTCTGAAAAAGTGTCCATCTGTACAGTTTCTAACAGAATTTTTGCATTAAATGCTGTTAATGTCCATTATCATGGAATTTTTTCTATTTAAGTGGACAGAATTTTACAGCAACATTTATAAAACAGTGTCCTCCCACAGGACAATATTTCATAGCAGTTGGTATTTAATTATTGTCCTCTAAGGGAAGTTAAACAAAGTTCATCAAAATGTTAATTATACTTGAATTCTGATTAATTAAGAAAGGTGTGTTTGATGTAGATGAGTTAAAACATGAAATAGATGGCAGAATGCAACAATCGACACATGAATAGTTGACAATATGTAATTATCTACATATATTGTAGCTACATGTACATGTAAAACCCTCGAACAAAATTTATCGGAAGTAGATCAAATATTCCTCATGAACTGTATCAATTTAATTATCAGAAGTCAAAGTCCAAGATGTTTTCAAATGACCATGAAAAACTGTAACTTAACCCCTGGGTCAAGCTTGAAAATGGTAAGCATTATTACTTCTGTTGATGTTAAAGGTAAGAGCAAGCCATGCTCTGGTTCAGAGCATTACATGTTATGCTTTATTTACAAATTAGTAAAATCTTTATGCTCATCAAACTCGAAGAGCAAAATTCTAAGAGAAGATGATGGCCCAAATTAATTCACAATGTTGTATATCAAACTCAAGGTCAAAAGTCCTAATGAACACGACATACATGTAGACTGATTGACTCTATAATTTACTGTTCAAACTTGGTTACTCTATATATACTTCTACTGTCCATGAAGTTTAAACGAGCTGTCATAGTGCGCTGATGCGAAAGGGTTTAACGAGACGCTAGGAATTTGATGTTTATTATTCAGTTCTTCTCCTAAACATAATCTTTAAAACTATGTGTGATATTTTAATGCTCGTCACATGGTATATGGAAAAAGTCACTTACCATTATGTGCAAATACATGCACTTTAAAAATTTAAATATTTCCGATAACATCTAAAATTAAGATTTATGACAAATCTCCATTTGGGTTACTGTCATAAATGTATCTTATTTGGGGTACTTATTTGAACCTGATAAATAAGGAAGGACAAAAATCTAAATGTTATAAATCAAAACAACCCCTTTCAACTTGATTGTATTATGTAAATGTAATCATTTATTATGCTGATTTGTAACATTTTATCTTTACGCCTCTTATATTTTACAAATGTAGCTTATGTGCAACAGGTATTTGGTTCTATTTAATTGTCATTTTATTAATGTAATCGTAAATAAACATATTATATAACTTTGACAAACCGGACTTAAAATTTGAAGGACTAATGTTTAGCTAAGTAAGTCAAGCTATTAAAGAAAGAACTCTAGATTAACATGCATAAAATCACGTGCATAACATACGCAATCTTAAATAAGGAAGAATTGTTTACAATTTTATTGGTAAGGAGAACGTGGCATATTCGTATCTTGCATTTAATCGACCACAAGGGCAAGACTGTGTAGAGTTTCGCCTTCCGAAATGTTTTTTTACTTTTTATATTCTCCCCTGTATGTACAAGTACACGTATCCCTCTCCCTCCCCCTTACAACCCCCATGATAATTATAAAAGCATACTAACCTATTATCATCATGATAGATCTTTTAGTTGTATATATTGATGGAAACCTGAAAGGTTTACAGACTATCACATATCTGTTTATACTAATGTTACACAACGAAAGAACACTCTGAACTAAAGTGAACATGTTAAAAAATCCGAAAACTTGGCATGCCTGAGACGACAGTGGCCATCTTCCTAGAGCAAGTGCCACGACAGTCGTTGGCATATTCAGAACGGACACTAACCAATCGGCACTGTTTAGACACAAAATAAATGCATTGGAGATCGTCCGAAGTTTACGTGTCCGATAAATTATAATCCACATGCAAGTGTTACCAATTATTGCAGAAATGCACACGAAAATTAGAAATATTTCAGCAATTACGGTCCCAGCTACACTTCTCTCGATGTGTGTCACTGTGGTATTCATCTTTTATAAGTTGATTAATAAAATATCAGTGGACGAAAGATATTAAAACCACATCTGTATCTTTAGATGAATTGCAATCCAATTATTTATATAACTATAAAATATACATCCATTAGTAATAAAATTGCAAATTTTCCCGTCGTTCATACTATACAAAGTTTTCAACGCTCTGTTAAACTCATATGTTAAACATTGTTGATTTTTAAATAGTATTGTTACCTAGGAATATATATTTCAAAATTTACGTGAATACATTATACGCAAAATTGAACGAAAAAAAATGTATCCGTCTGAAGAAAACCTCTCCATTTTAAAGATCCATTTAACCGAAAATATCGACTTATCTACAACTAATACACAAGTATTATGACACTGTCGTGTTGAGTGTGTAAACTTTTTAAACGGAACCACGTATGACAAAAGAAGGATAGTTAATTAAAGGGGTATATAAGCTACTTTAAATCGAAATCATTTTAATCTGTTCGATTTAAATTTCATGTTACAATCAGATGTCCTTAATCGTGAGAACAATCTAGATACGAGTTAATACCGTCCCGGGTGGTTCTCGGGCTGATTATAAAACGTACTCGACCAATGAAAAATAAACAGTGTCCTTTCGAGCGTCTCGTTACTCTTCCAGTCCAATACATTCTAAAATGTCAAATAATGTTTTAGGAATTTCTAAGTTTACGTCGACCAAAATTTATAAGGGTATATTTAAAATAATTTAAAACATCATTTCACATGCCACGCATTTAGAAATTAAGATTCGACTGGAGAAAATTGATAAATATATGTTAAACGAACATACTAAATACGTACAATGTAGGACTCGTACATCATGTAAAACAATAAAAATGATATGTATTCCCTAGAGAGAAAATTTGTTAATGTTTAATTTATGTTCGGATTACGTTATTATTTTAACTATTTAAAATGCTCTATTTCTTCCTTACACTTTGAAATACAATATTTCTCTTTATGCGTATACGACTTGTAATTATATTAAAAGTGAAAAGGTGAAAATGTAGATATAGACTAACAGTTATAAACTAAGACAAAGAATGAATTTAATGCATGAACAAATCATTTCAAATATCTGACTATCGAAATTCTGATATGACTCGTTTCTTTCGCTTTTCAAGCCATGTTCTAATTCCGATCAAATAGGGGGTGGAATTGCTTGAGATCACAATAGAATTTTCTACTTTATTTCTTCCAAGGACAGCCTCCATAGATTGCGAAAAAGGCAATATATGTGTATTGTTGAAGAATACCAATATTATACAGTTGAATTTTTAAAATTATATTTCATACCTAAACGAATCTAATGATTGTAATATCCCTATTGGAATGAGACGTGGCTGCGTATGTATACATCCTGCACATGTAGCCAACTTGACAGACATATGTTGCATTGCATGTTTTGATAGTCGGATAGAAGAATCTCGGATGACTTTTTTTTCGTAGACCCCAGTTCACCCTTGTACGGGTTTTTAGACGAAAACGAATCTCAGAATATGAGAAATATACGTCAAACAGTCATCTTGATACGATTGAAAAAAATAGAAATAAGTACTACGAACACATACAAATATATGAGAATCCTGTTTACGGTTAAAACAATGCAACACTTCACGTTTTATTTAAAAGGTGTATGTGTAGAGCATTCAGATATATTTGGTATATTCTTAATGTTATTTTTAATAAGAGTAGAATTACATAACAAAGAAACGACTCGGTACAAATAAGATTACATTTTCCATGGCTATGCAGATTCTACTTTTGGCAAAACATATCAAAATTTGCTAATAATATTATATCAAAATTCAATATATAGTCATGTACTTAGTGGAAATTGGGAAGACCAATCTTATCGAATCTGTCGTAATGATGACTGTTAATAGAGTGTGAATAATCTTTGATCGTGTAATTCTGTTATGAAATATATAAGACATATTCAGTGTTAACCCTGCCAAAATTTAAGTGATATTTCAAATAAGACTAGTATGTATACTAAAACCGAAGTGTTTTTGTTACTCTAATACCTGTTATTGTCTGTAATCCTCTTATATTACATTTCTTAAAATCTTTGAATATATCTTGACTTTTAAACTTTCGAATGAATAAGTCGAATGCTTAATCTTTAAGCGCTAGCATTGTAGGTATTTAGGGTTTATTTGTGCATGTATTATGTACATGTATACATCATGTATGAATCTTCAGATGATTTGAGCCATGTGTTTTCGTCTTAACTTTTGAATCTTCGAACAAATTGAATACTAAAACGAGAAGAACTAGCATTGTTGGTAATTACAACTGTATCTACATGTATCAATATAAAAAAGAAGATTTTGTAAGATTGCTAACGAGACAACGTGTATACATTTATGATGAATTGAGACCATGTGGTCGCTTCGAGTGTGTGATTATATTGGTTGCATTCCTGTGCTGTTCTAACCTAATAGATTGATACAAGTATGCATTGCTCCTTTATGAACGTAGAGTAAGCGTAAATAATAATCGAATTGCAGCAAGAATAGTGTATGTAACATACCATCATTGTATATCTTTAGACTGATATCGTATGGGCGGGATAATTTAAAATAATATTTAGCATGCCCCTCTTGCATAAATCAGGGTAATTGACTTTTATTGTAGAAAACGATTGCAATATTTGCCACTGAGAATGTTAATCATCCATTCATTCATATCTCAGCATTGTGTCATTAGACTCGTTACATATCAAAGCTTTATTATATTGTAATGGTTTGACCCAGATCTCAAGAGAATTTATTTTTACAATTAGTTTCATTCGAGATTTAAATAAATTTTAAAGTTCGAACACGTTATCGTATGTATGTGAAAATAAAGAAAAACACAATGGTTTTTCCTGTCAACTTATTGCCTCATAAAGCTTTCTTGTTGACGTGATCAACATGTTGTTTTGTTTGTTTTTCGCGTTCTTGAGTTGCATAATTGATGGGTGTATATCCCACATATCTTTTTATTTACAACATGTAAATGGTCAATAATTATATGCATCGATTTGACATATTTGTTTGATTTTATAGTGATTAAGATTATAACACAATTTTAAATTCTGTACCCCTATTTTAGACATTTTTCACCTATTATGTCTGGGTTTTTTTTTCATGCATCGTTGTCAATATAATGAAATTTGATGTGACTGTCATACAAGTGAGAGGTTTAGCTAGCTATAAAACCAGGTTCTATCCACCATTTTTCTGCATAAGAAAATACATGTACAAAGTCAGAAATGTGACAGCTGTTATCAATTCGTTTGGGATGCTTGAACTTTTGATTTTGCAATTTGATATTAAGGGACTTTCCGTTTTGAACTTTTTACATTTTACATTACTTTTAAAACATTACAATTGAAATGTCAAAGATTATAGGTTGTAGAAACTTCTGCATAATCGTGTCAGTTAAATAATTTTGAACCTGTCGATAGTATCAGTACTAAGAGGCCACCTCATGTCAACTAAGTGTATACATTTGTTATAAAGAAACTGACAATTGTTACCCGCCGTCAATTTTGTAAACATTTTGTATGTAATTTGTTTAATTAAGCGTCAAACTGGTTCAGTGAATAGCACACATAGCATGACATACATGTACGTCACATATGTATGCCCATATATCATTGTTAACTCTGATGACAATACAGAAAATTATATAGTTACATGAACATGTACTACGACATACATTGAAGGTGTTTTTGAAGTCAGGTACTTCCAAGATGACCATTATGGAAAACCAAGGGAGCTACCATTTGATTTTTATGGGGGGGGGGGGGGGGCTAGGAAGAAATTTGAAAAAAAATAGGCAGGACAGAGTTTTGAGTAAAACAAAAGGCAGGATGAGACACTTGCAAAAAAAAAAGTCAGGACAACAATTTAGGTAAAAAAAAAAGTCAGGATAAACTAAAAAAAAAAGGGGGCAGGACGGAACAGAGTGAAAAATAAAAAGGCAGGACAGAGATTATAGCTAAAAAAAAAAGGCAGGACAAACATTTTTCATCCTAGCCCCCGCCCCCCCCCCCCTAAAAATCAAATGGTAGCTCCCTAAATGCATTCATATTGGAGAGCATCATAACCATAACGATACTGCACATGTCAATATTGCTTTAGGGGAGTTGTGACTAAGGTAAAACTTTGTTACATGTCACACATACATTTACAATATTTTCTTTCATAATCGATTTATTAAATTAGGCATAGTAGTCCAATTTCCATTTCTTTGAAAAGTGAAAACAATTTGGGACAGTGGTATAACAGTACAATATGAGAACGAACAATAAAAAATCAGTTGAAAAAAGCTTAACTCATCAGATGGATACAAATAAAAATACTACACAGAGTGGATGTGGCCGGGTACTTGTACATCCCCACAACAACAACAGTACAGATCAGAGTACTCGCAGTTACTGCATGACTGCTAGTTCAAAGCTAATAACAACTACTTAATCATGCATCTAAGACTAAAAATCAGTTGAAAAAAGCTTAATTCATCAGATGGATACAAATAAAAATACTACACATAGTGGATGTGGCCGGGTACTTGTACATCCCCACAACAACAACAGTACAGATCAGAGTACTCGCAGTTACTGACTGCTAGTTCAAAGCCAATAACACTAAAATACTTAATCATGCATCTAAGACTAAATGTTAAATGGTGTACTGGTACCGATATTAATATTATGTAAGTCATATATCTGCATTGACATTCACAAAATGCTAGTTTATATGGATATTCATGTACGTAATGCAATATATGCGGTGTGTATAACACTGAACTAGTTATAAGTTATATGAGTACTAAACAATGATGAATACAACCACTTAAAATGATGTATTAAATGAGGATTAATTCTGTGCACACCCATTCAAATTGCACTAACTCTATTTAAAATATGACAGGCTTGTCAAGTGCTTGCTATTGTTTATATCGTATTGACTTACATACACGTAGGATATATTACTAACTTAAAAATAAGATAGATGGAAAAGGCGCAATGATTTTAGCTAAATGTATCTTCCGCTTACCTTAATTAGTTATTTTTATAATAACATCTCAAATGTATAGCAAGGGCTATGATTGATTTGCATCTCTAGTAAGATACAGGTGTGAATGGCTGTTAGTTTTCGGACTAATTTTAGATATATTATGTTTATTTCATTACACGTTACTATATTTAAATGTTTTAATTTCTAGATATATTCATTTATATCATGTTATGCGTATCGGATAACAGACGTGACAGACTAAGAGACATTGTGCTAAACAAGGTAACAACAATATCCTATATTAGAAAAAAAATTAAAAGGTCCTTCCGTATGGTCTTTTTTACAATCATAGATGTTCAAATGGTCCACAAACTATCAAATATAACAAGGACCTACGATCTACGGTTCCGCAGCTACACAATGTTTGTATGTCCAAATTCAGAATCTTCCTATAGATTGTCTCATGTCATGTCTTTAATATTTAGAAGAAAAAAAGGTGTAAAAGAGCGATTTTGATAGGATTTTTATATAAGTTATGCGACTTTTTATTTTATTAATGTATATCCATCAGCTCCTCAAATTTACTTAAATCTGGTTAAATATTTATGTATGTTGTTGATTTATGTCGTTTGGTTTTTTCACAACAAATATTTATCTACTTCCCCAATTCGTGCATACAGTTGGGTGCAGACCAAGCATTACATAAAGTAAACGCAAGTTAACGCCGCGTGCACATATTTCGTTAGTTAACTTCAAATCTCCCGTTTACTAGTAAACGCACGTTTACTATAATTACGTTAACGTGGTCGAAATGGAAATTTCTAATGTCTACCCTAGTAAACGGGCGTTTACTATGTGTCCGTTTAGTCAGTAGTAAACGGGCGTTTACTTCAGAATTCTTCAAATTTATTTTTACGTGCACTTAAAAGTAAACGGGCGTTTAGTACAGATTTTACAAGTGTATTTTTACGTGCACTTGAAAGTAAACGCACGTTTACTTTTCGCGTTAACTGATTGGGTAAATTTAGAAATAAACTTCAAATTCATTTGCACATTTATTTCATAAAAGCGACCTTTAGTCTTTATATTTCACGTATATGTGTTTCAAAACCAGAACAATTCAAAAACTCTTTTAATTCGAAATATTAAATTACACAAAATCACTTTCAAAAAGTCCATTAACTTTACTGATTAGCAGATTTTCTATATTTTCCTTTCAAAAGTTACATGTGCAAATATCGATACGGAAAGAAAGGTTATCCGAGACATCGGGAGAATATTTTTATATGATGGGATATAAACATCATGGTTTACGTTGTTTCGTTCCCCGTTTATAATTGTCTCTTCGAATTCCTAACTATAACTCGGTGTATTTAATACATTAATTTTTAATCGAAATTCACCTTGTTTGCCTTGGATTAACATGATAAGATTCTGTTTTGACAAATGATAAAAAAAAACGTAAATTGAACAGTATATTGAAAGGGATATCAATAAAGTGTAATATAAGTATGTTCATTTGTACCATCTCGTCAATTAAAATGTTCAAATATTGCTATCTTTACATTGATATATAACTCATTTACTATGCGGCTATATAAATTTACATAATAGAATGCTTATATGGTCAGTTTTGGTTGTTGTGGACAAATAATTTTATTATATGAGTCAGTCTGAGGTATGAAAACTACTGAATTTTGTTTACGATTCAATATTTTCAATAAAAAAAGGACATGCTGGCACTCTAAATTGATGCGAACAAATTTTTTTAGTCATAATATTCAAATATTGCTACCTATTTTCTTATACAATCAATCCTTACATGAAAATATAGCTCATTTACTATGCGGCTATATAGATTTACATAAGCAAATGCTTATATGGTCAGTTTTGGTTGTTGCGGACAAATAATTTTATTATATGAGTCAGTCTGAGGTATGAAAACTACTGAATTTTGTTTACGATTCAATATTTTGAATAAAAAAAGGACATGCTGGCACTCTAAATTGATGCGAACAAAATTTTTTAGTCATAATATTCAAATATTGCTACCTATTTTCTTATACAATCAATCCTTACATGAAAATATAACTCATTTACTATGCGGCTATATAGATTTACATAATAAAATGCTTATATGGTCAGTTTTGGTTGTTGCGGACAAATAATTTTATTATATGAGTCAGTCTGAGGTATGAAAACTACTGAATTTTGTTTACGATTCAATATTTTGAATAAAAAAAGAACATGCTGGCACTCTAAATTGATGCGAACAAAATTTTTTTAGTCATAATATTCAAATATTGCTACCTATTTTCTTATACAATCAATCCTTACATGAAAATATAACTCATTTACTATGCGGCTATATAGATTTACATAATAAAATGCTTATATGGTCAGTTTTGGTTGTTGCGGACAAATAATTTTATTATATGAGTCAGTCTGAGGTATGAAAACTACTGAATTTTGTTTACGATTCAATATTTTAAATAAAAAAGGACATGCTGGCACTCTAAATTGATGCGAACAAAATTTTTTTAATCATAATATTCAAATATTACTTCCTTTTTTATTATACAATCAATCCTTACTTGAAAATATAATTTATTTACTATGCAGCTATATAGATTTACATACTAAGAATGCTTATATGGTCAGTTTTGGTTGTTGTGGACAAATATTTTTATTATATGAGTCAGTCTGAGGTATGAAAACTACTGAATTTTGTTTATGATTCAATATTTTGAATAAAAAAGGACATGGTGGCACTCTAAATTGATGCGAATAAAATTTTGTAATCATAATGTTCAAATATTGCTACCGGTACCTATTTTTTTATACAATCAATCCTTACATGAAAATATAGCTCATTTACTCTGCTGCTATATAGATTTACATAAGCAAATGCTTATATGGTCAGTTTTGGTTGTTGCAGACAAATAATTTTATTATATGAGTCAGTCTGAGGTATGTAAACTACTGAATTTTGTTTACGCTTCAATATTTTGAATAAAAAAGGACATGCTGGCACTCTTAATTGATGCGAACAAAATTTTTTAGTCATAATATTCAAATATTGCTACCTATTTTCTTATACAATAAATCCTTACATGAAAATATAACTCATTTACTATGCGGCTATATAGATTTGCATAATAAAATGCTTATATGGTAAGTTTTGGTTGTTGCGGACAAATAATTTTATTATATGAGTCAGTCTGAGGTATGAAAACTACTGAATTTTGTTTACAATTCAATATTTTGAATAAAAAAAGTACATGCTGGCACTCTAAATTGATGCGAACAAAATTTTTTAGTCATAATATTCAAATATTGCTACCTATTTTCTTATACAATCAATCCTTACATGAAAATATAACTCATTTACTATGCGGCTATATAGATTTACATAATAAAATGCTTATATGGTCAGTTTTGGTTGTTGCGGACAAATATTTTTATTATATGAGTCAGTCTGAGGTATGAAAACTACTGAATTTTGTTTACGCTTCAATATTTTGAATAAAAAAGGGCATGCTGGCACTCTAAATTGATGCGAACAAAATTTTGTAATCATAATATTCAAATATTGCTACCTATTTTCTTATACAATCAATCCTTACATGAAAATATAGCTCATTTACTATGGGGCTATATAGATTTACATAAGCAAATGCTTATATGGTCAGTTTTGGTTGTTGCGGACAAATAATTTTATTATATGAGTCAGTCTGAGGTATGAAAACTACTGAATTTTGTTTACGATTCAATATTTTGAATAAAAAAGGACATGCTGGCACTCTAAATTGATGTGAACAAAATTTTTTAGTCATAATATTCAAATATTGCTACCTATTTTCTTATACAATAAATCCTTACATGAAAATATAACTCATTTACTATGCGGCTATATAGATTTACATAATTAAATGCTTATATGGTCAGTTTTGGATGTTGCGGACAAATAATTTTATTATATGAGTCAGTCTGAGGTATGTAAACTACTGAATTTTGTTTACGATTCAATATTTTAAATAAAAAAAGGACATGCTGGCACTCTAAATTGATGCTAACAAACTTTTTTAGTCATAATATTCAAATATTGCTACATATTTTCTTATTCAATCAATCCTTACATGAAAATATAACTAATTTACTATGCAGCTATATAGATTTACATATTAAAATGCTTATATGGTCAGTTTTTGTTGTTGCGGACAAATATTTTTATTATATGAGTCAGTCTGAGGTATGAAAACTACTGAATTTTGTTTACGCTTCAATATTTTGAATAAAAAAGGACATGCTGGCACTCTAAATTGATGCGAACAAAATTTTTTAGTCATAATATTCAAATATTGCTACCTATTTTCTTATTCAATCAATCCTTACATGAAAATATAACTAATTTACTATGCAGCTATATAGATTTACATATTAAAATGCTTATATGGTCAGTTTTTGTTGTTGCGGACACATTATTTTATTACATGAGTAAGTCTGAGGTATGAAAACTTCTGATTTTTTTTTACGATTCAATATTTTGAATAAAAAAGTACATGCTGGCAATCTAAATTGATGCGAACAAAATTTTTTAGTCATAATATTCAAATATTGCTACCTTATAATAATTATTATTACGAGTTAGTCTGATGTATGAAAACTACTGAATTTTGTTTACTATTCAATATTTTAAATAAAAAGAGGTCATCGCCGTCAGGCTGGTACAAAAATTGCTGTCAATTGTTTTATATGGTCAATTATGGCATAAAAATATAACTGAATTACTTCTATATAGAATAAGATAACTTGTTAAGAGGTAAATATTGTCAGTTGTGGTGAATGATATCAAAAAGTTTTGTTTTACGAGTCAGTCTGTCTAAGATGAGAAAACTGTTTGATTTTGGTGAGGATTAAATTACATGTATTTGAATAAACATACTTAAACTATTATTTGCGAAGAACAAGAAATTTACTATAATTATTGTTCAATTAAATACAAATGTGTGACATTTTTAAATAACTGTAATCGTCAATATGTCAAGCAGAAATGACCACTTGGTCAATTAATTTTGATGTTCCTTATCATTTCATATTTTAGGTCAGTGTATCCAAGCTACGATGACAATCTGCGTTAACGGGCGTTTACTACAAACAGTAAACGCGCGTTTACTTATTACAAAAATAGAAGACGCGCCTTTTTCCACGTTAACGCGGAGGTAAACGGAGAAGTAAACGCCCGTTTACTCTTTACAAAATTAGAAGACTCGCCGTTTTTGCGTTAACGCGGAGGTAAACGCGAAAGTAAACGCCCGTTTACTTTTAATGTCTACTGCAATTTCGGAGTTAACGCACAGTTAACGCGGCGTTTACATGAAGTGCACGCGAGTAAACGCCGCGTTAACTTTTTCGGCCCGTCTACATGTAATGCTTGGTCTGCACCCAACTGTAATGCTTTAAGAAATTTTTTTTCTGTTTTATGACAACACTCAAAGTTGATTGTATTCAATGTATACCTCTCGTTATTCATATCTTGACAAGACAAATATTTAGCTTTGAACTAGAGTGTAATGATATAAGAAAATAAAACAAGAGCTCTCAAGAGCCTGTATCGCTCACTGATTTATTGGTTTTTGAATCATATGAAAAATAAATTTGCTAAAAGTGACAACACACTATTGATAAGGAAAGGACATGTTTAATTTCATTCAAAGTCCCCCACTGGCGCCATCTTGGATGGCGGATCGGCTACAAAGTAACAACACTTGGTCAGCACCTCATAGGAACATTCATGCCATGTTTGGTTTTATTCCATTCAGTGGTTCTCTAAAAGAAGTCATTTGTATGCATTTCCCATAGGGTCCTATGTTAAACTAAGTCCCCTGCTGGCGGCCATCTTGGATGATGGATCTGCTACAAAGTAACAACACTTGGTCAGCACTCATAAGGAACATTCATGCAATGTTTAGTTTTATTCCATTCAGTGGTTCTCTAAAAGAAGTCATTTGTATGCATTTCCAATAGGGTCCTATGTTAAACTAAGTCCCTGCTGGCGGCCATCTTGGATAATGGATCGGCTACAAAGTAACAACACTTGGTCAGCACCACATTAGGAACATTCATGCATGTTTGATTTCATTCCATTCAGTGGTTCTCTAAAAGAAGTCATTTGTATGTATTTCCCATAGGGTCCTATGTTAAACTAAGTCCCATGCTGGCGGCCATCTTGGATGATGGATGGGCTACAAAGTAACAACACATGGTCAGCACGGCATAAGGAACATTCATGCAATGTTTGGTTTCATTCCATTCAGTTGTTCTCTAAAAGAAGTCATTTGTATGCATTTCCATAGGGTCCTATGTTAAACTAAGTCCCCGCTGGCGTCCATCTTGGATAATGGATCGGCAACAAAGTAACAACACTTGGTCAGCACCACATTAGGAACATTCATGCCATGTTTGATTTCATTCCATTCAGTGGTTCTCTAAAAGAAGTCATTTGTATGCATTTCCCATAGGGTCCTATGTTAAACTAAGTCCCACGCTGGCGGCCATCTTGGATGATGGATGGCTACAAAGTAACAACACTTGGTCAGCACTCCATAAGGAACATTCATGCTATGTTTGGTTTCATTCCATTTAGTGTTCTCTAGAAGAAGTCATTTGTATGCATTTCCCATAGGGTCCTATGTTAAACTAAGTCCCCCGCTGGCGGCCATCTTGGATGATGGATCGGCTACAAAGTAACAACACTTGGTCAGCACCCATAAGGAACATTCATGCTATGTTTGGTTTCATTCCATTTAGTGGTTCTCTAGAAGAAGTCATTTGTATGCATTTCCCATAGGGTCCTATGTTAAACTAAGTCCCCCGCTGGCGGCCATCTTGGATGATGGATCGGCTACAAAGTAACAACACTTGGTCAGAACCATAAGGAACATTCATGCTATGTTTGGTTTTATTCCATTCAGTGATTCTCTAAAAGAAGTCATTTGTATGCATTTCCATAGGGTCCTATGTTAAACTAAGTCCCTGCTGGCGGCCATCTTGGATATGGATCGGCTACAAAGTAACAACACTTGGTCAGCACCACATTAGGAACATTCATGCCATGTTTGATTTCATTCCATTCAGTGGTTCTCTAAAAGAAGTCATTTGTATGCATTTCCCATAGGGTCCTATGTTAAACTAAGTCCCATGCTGGCGGCCATCTTGGATGATGGATTGGCTACAAAGTAACAAGAACACTTGGTCAGCACTCAATAAGGAACATTCATGCTATGTTTGGTTTCATTCCATTTAGTGGTTCTCTAGAAGAAGTCATTTGTATGCATTTCCCATAGGGTCCTATGTTAAACTAAGTCCCCCGCTGGCGGCCATCTTGGATGATGGATCGGCTACAAAGTAACAACACTTGGTCAGCACTCCATAAGGAACATTCATGCTATGTTTGGTTTCATTCCATTTAGTGGTTCTCTAGAAGAAGTCATTTGTATGCATTTCCCATAGGGTCCTATGTTAAACTAAGTCCCCCGCTGGTGGCCATCTTGGATGATGGATCGGCAACAAAGTAACAACACTTGGTCAGCACCTCATAAGGAACATTCATGCCATGTTTGGTTTCATTCCATTCAGTGGTTCTCTAGAGGAAGTCATTTGTATGCATTTCCCATAGGGTCCTATGTTAAACTAAGTCCCCCGCTGGCGGCCATCTTGGATGATGGATCGGCAACAAAGTAACAACACTTGGTCAGTACCTCATAAGGAACATTCATGCCATGTTTGGTTTCATTCCATTCAGTGGTTCTCTAAAAGAAGTCATTTGTATGCATTTCCCATAGGGTCCTATGTTAAACTAAGTCCCCCGCTGGCGGCCATCTTGGATGATGGATCGGCTACAAAGTAACAACACTTGGTCAGCACCTCATAAGGAACATTCATGCCATGTTTGGTTCCATTCCATTCAGTGGTTCTCTAGAAGAAGTTCAAAATGTAAATTGTTAACGACGACGACGACGGACGACGACGGACGACGACGAAGGACGACGGACGCCAAGTGGTGAGAAAAGCTCACTTGGCCCTTCGGGCCAGGTGAGCTTAAAAGGTTTAAGATTTGTCAAGAAGTATTTTTTAGATTCTGTCAATTAATCAATCTAAAAGGTAATATCAATTGAAAACCAAACGAATTACTGAATACGTTTAAATACTTTACAGTAAAATAAATAGGCCCTTAAACAGCTTATTTATTGAGATAATGATAAGTATCATTATAAATGTTATTTAATATCAGCATTATGGAATCTATAATATCTATTTGGAGACGTCTAAGGTCAACAATTGTAGATGATATCACTGAACTCTTTCATTAAATCACATTGGTCCTGCAATTTGAATGGGTGTCCTTCAATAGTCAAGTATCTGATTAACAATTAAGTTTTAATTAAACTCTAACTAGAGGCTCTTAAGAGCCTGTGTCGCTATGTGCATATTAAACAAAGAAAACAGATGGATTCATGACAAAATTGTGTTTTGGTGATGGTGATGTGTTTGTAGATCATACTTACTGATCATGCTTGCTACTTACAGTTTTCTCTATATGTAATAAACTTGGCCCTTTAGTTACAGAGGAAAACATTTTGTAAAAACTTACCGAAATTTACCAAATTAATGTAAATTGTTACAAATTGACTATAAAGGGCAATAACTCCCTAAGGGGTCAACTGACCATTTTGGTCATGTTTGACTTATTTGTAGATCTTAAATTGATGAACATTATTGCTGTTTACAGTTTATCTCTATCTATAATAGTATTCAAGATAATAACCAAAAACGGCTAAATGTCCTTAAAAACTACCAATTGGGGTGCAGCAACCCAACAACCAGTTGTCCAATTCATCTGAAAATGTCAGGGCAGATAGATATTTTACTAGATAAACAAGTTATCTCCTTGTAAGATTTGCTTTAAATGCTTTGGTTTCAGAGTTATAAGCCAAAATCTACATTTTACCCATATGTTCTAATTTTAGCCATGGCGGCCATCTTGGTTGGTTTGGCGGATCACCGGACACAATTTTTAAACTAGATACCCCAATGATGATTGTGGCCGAGTTTGGTTAAATTTGGCCCAGTAGTTTCAGAGGAGAAGATTTTTGTAAAAAATAATGACAACGGACAACGACGCACGACGGACGCCAAGTGATGAGAAAAGCTCACTTGGCCCTTTGGGCCAGGTGAGCTAAAAATAGAAAATTAATACAGAGAGTATTTAGTCACACTTTTATTCTGTGTACTTCAAATAGATGTTTACAGTGTTTGCTTTGAAGGACGCCTCTATCGTGTTCGTCCCAAAGACATGCGATAGTGTTCAAATCATAAGGCTTTGAGGGCCATGGACATACACCAAAGACGTTTCCAATGAATGAATCATTGGTTACTCTTAATGTGAGGATATGCATTTCCTGTTGAAACACTTCCATCTTTCAATCAATACTATTGTACATGTGTGATTTCAAAATATTGTATCATTAACGTTGAGCCATCATGAAGCAGCCTCTGCCAACTATATCATTTTCTTGTTCTCAGACAGCGAAACGCTTATTTAGACGCCTAGAGCTTTCGACAGATTTGTCCTACCCATCTTTGGAGAATAAAAACAAGATTCATCGCTCTACGAAAAAGTTGAACGTTTCAGAGCTTCAATGAATAAATAATCCAAGTAATATATGCCCATCTGTGTACCTGTGTCAAAATATGTCCACCATAAGATCATTTTTACAGCAATGCATTGATTAATTGAGCTTTGATTAAATTCCTTGATCAGTTTTCGTAGCGTTTAAATCAGTATCAATTGATACTAGCAACTTAATCAACATTGTTCTGTGTCTCATCGGCGGGACAGCGGTATACTACTGTTGCTTCTATTTGATCTTATTAAGCACGAGCGAAGCCTGTTGTCCATTATCGTGACTGAAAACCTGTATACTATTAGCTGTACTCGGTCTTGATAGAATTGACAATTTAAACTTTAAATGTGTGTGATTTATAAAAATGCATTAGGCCCGATACAAGTTCCTACGTTAAATACTATGTGTAATGCATCGTTTAATACTGGTGGTATGTTCTTTAGTAAATACAACAATAAGCAAACATATTATATGAGAGGGGTCCGTTCAGGGCCATTGAACCACCTAATGCAAGTTTCGGTGTGTGACTGCAAACTATCGTCTCGTTAACATTCAGCCAGCATGATGCTTTCACTGCAAGCTAAGTATTTTTCTTGTTCTCATATAGGGTTGCGCTTTTTTTTCACACTTAAAACAACAATTCGTCCAACACATTTCTGGAGAAGGCAACTACTTATCGCATAATCAAGTCCGTTACAGTTCCTTAAAGTCCATAATTTCAATGAATAAATGAACCAAGGAACATGTGCCCATCCGTGTACCAAGGTAAAAGATATGTTCCCCATAAGATCTTTTCTACAATGCGTTTCTAGATTGATCTTTAATTTAATTCCTATTCGACTATCTTACAATACACTAAAATAAATGATGACTGACTACTAAGTATTTACCCATTTCTTGTTAATAATCTTACGTATTAATGTGTTGCACACATAGCCGGTCTACAATAAGGTTGAGTGTGAGTTTTTGTTATCTTTTTCAATGGTTGCTTTTATTACTTGCCATCACTATACCATGCTCGATTGTGTCGGTTTAATAACGGTAATTAAGGATAGGGTTTGCGTTTAAGAACGCGTCTATCATGTTCGTCCAAAAGATATTCAGTGATGTTTAAATCCGGAGACTTTGAGGGCCATGGACATACACCAGGGGCGTTTCGAATGAGTGAAACATTGGTTACTCTTAATATGGGGATGGGCATTGATCGCTGAAAAACTACCTTTTTAGTCAATAATAATGAACATGCGTGTTTGCAAAATGTCGTCTCTATAACGTTGAGCCATCATGATGCTTTCACTGGCAACTAAATATGTGTTTGTCCACAGACATGGAAATGCTCATTTTGACACATGCATACACCGTTTTGTCTAATACGTCGTTGAAGAAGAAAATATGACTCATCGATTAGCGAAGCCCATAAATTTTAAGAATAAAGAACCAAGGCATATGTGCACATCTGTGTTCCTCAGTCAAAATATGTTTTTGACCGCATTATGATAAGAGCGTCACTGATGAGTCTTGTGTAGACGAAACGCGCGTCTGGCGTACTAAATTATAATCCTGGTACCTTTGATAAATATTTACACCACTGGGTCGATGCCACTGCTGGTGGACGTTTCGTCCCCGAGGGTATCACCAGCCCAGTAGTCAACACTTCGGTGTTGACATGAATATCAATAATGTGGTCATTTTTATAAATTTCCTGTTTACAAAACTTTGAATTTTCGAAAAACTAAGGATTTTCTTATCCCAGGCATAGATTACCTTAGCCGTATTTGGCACAATTTTTTGGAATTTTTGATCCTCAATGCTCTTCAACATTTTACTTGTTTGGCTTTATAAATATTTTGATAAGAGCGTCACTGATGAGTCTTGTGTAGACGAAACGCGCGTCTGGCGTACTAAATTATAATCCTGGTACCTTTGATAACTATTAAACGTGAGCGGAGCCTGTTGTGCATTATCTGGGTGGAAGTCTTTGTCAAACATGTGTACATGTAGCAATGTTTGTTCTTTAATAATTATAGCTTTCATTTTATTTTGATGTATAAATACTGTGGATTTATCATTTTTGTCGGATACGGATTTTCGTGGAATACGTCCTTACAGAGAAACTATGAATTTACATGTTTGAATATTTACATATTATGGTAAAGAAAAATATCTACGAAATGCACCTATATCCTCCATACACTAAAATTGATAACCACGAAAATAAGTGAATCCATAGTTCGCCGCGCATTAAGTCCTACTTAATTAATATGTGCAATGCATCGTTTAATACTATATGGTCTCTCAATGCTTTAAGCAAATCTTTGAGGGTCAATTATTCAGCCAAACTTCTGCTTCCTTCCATTAAACTCAAATTGAGCAAGTCCAAATTTGGTTCCTTAATCCTGGTCGTTACACTTTACAGAGTCTACCTACACGTATGTGATATCTAGCTTAGTTATATGAATTTTGGAGAAAAAAAAACATTCAATTACAGTTGATATACAAGACAGCAAAGCAAGCAATATAAAACAATAACCGATTTCCTTCGTTACAAACTGACGTTATCCTTACAAGTTTACTATTATTTAAGGTAACAGTAGTTTTCCGGTGTTCCAATCTTGAAAATTGATTAAGAAAAGACGAATCAAAGTCATACACAAACACGGATGCTTCAGAAAGGTAAGTAATCTGCTTTCACTTACATAACCTGCAATGCAAATCCATCACAAATGTAAATCGGTGTTAGGACACACTCGGTACAATAACAATACAGAATGGTTAATATACTGGTATCTAAAGATATAATACCTCGAAAACTTGTCGTTAGCTGAAGTGCGTTGAAACTCATACACATCAATATAAGTAGTTTTCCTCATAGCTCAATATTTCTCAAAGGAGAACATTCCTTTATTAACGATGTCAGCAAATCGAAACATTTAAGAGACTGAATCTGAATAATATTTAGTATGTAAATGTCATACAACAGAGCCGATAGTGTGTTATTCGAAATTTTCACGTTCATCGTAGGTTTCATAATAAAGTCTTTCATCTGTGCCAATATCAAGTAAAAGTTCAAAATATGAAGTAGAACTTCTTCTTTTGGTGGTATCATTAGCTCAAAGGTCACTGGTATATATGAGATCAACGCTTTCGTTGAAATGTGAATAACTGAGTTGCAGAAAATCATCAAATTATATCTGCTGAAAGAGGGACGAAACATACCAAAGGGACAGTCGAACTCATAAATCTAAAACAAACTGACAACGCCATGGCTAAAAATGAAAAAGACAAACAGAAAAACAATAGTACACATGACACAACATAGAAAACTAAAGAATAAACAACACGAACCCCACCAAAAACTAGGGGTGATCTCAGGTGCTCCGGAAGGGTAAGACTTTCAAAGTTGTTTACTCTTAGTCTTTGGGAAGGTTCTGTGTGAATTCGGCTTCGTATTAGTACAAATAAAATCAGACAGTAGTTGTTCATGAAAAGTTCCAATTGGAATTACAACTGTCTTCTGAAATATTAACCTGTCAATTGCAATCTGAACAAACATGTTATCGGTAAAAAGAAATCCAGTATTGTAATATGTTATTGTCGGAATCCGTGTGGTTCTTCACAAATCAAGATGGATCACGACCCCAAAAACAATTGAGTTTTTATCCAAGTTTTCATTTTTTGTCGAAAACATCTCTTTTAAATGACACGATTTGGTTGATATTTTAATTGATCATTAGTGATAGGAGTGTAACGTGTAGAAACATTAACGGTTTTAATAATATTACCAAAAGGTTAAGAATTGAATTGAAAGTTTTTTGAGTGTCTGTATTAAAAAAACAAATCCACATCTGATCGAAACCGTCTGCTGCTTGTTAAATATACATCATATAAAATTGAAAATTAAAACAGGGAGTATTTAAAAGAGACAACAATCCTACCAAAAAAAAATATGAAGGTCATCTTTTATTGTGGATTTAATTACGGTAAGAAAACACATGCAATAGATTGAATAAAGATTTTTTTTATTATAGTATACATAAATATATGTAACAGATTTGTTTAATGTAAATAATTGCATGCATAATACAAATTCGCATCAACTGTTATTATATTACATAAAATATATATATATAGATTCCACAACTGCAACAAGTGTATTACGATATTTCTCCACTCGAGACAGTAGAAATTTAACATTTAAAGCGCGAGGCTTGTCGAGCTTTTTGAATAATTAAAATTTAACTGTTGAGAGTGGAGAAATATCGTAATACACTAGTTACAGTGGTGGAATATGTTTCTCTCATGATTTTTATCCTTCCTTTTAAAAGATTTTAGGAACGTTGTGTACTTTTGATGTGACGTCATCAAGTATGGTCGTCATTTTTTTATGACGTCACAATAAGAAAATTCAGAAGAAAACAAGAAAATTTAACTTCACAATTAAATTACAACCAATCATTTGCCGAGAACAGATTTTTTACTAGTGAGAAGAAATATTTTTCTCACACCCATCAACAAATGTGAAAATAGCACAAACATTAGAGAAAAATGTATATTAAAAAATCAAGGAGATATATATCAAGAAGACATTAACCCAACAATACAAATAAAAGACAACCAAACCCCAAACTCCAAAACTGGTAACGTCTTCCATGCTACGCTACGGTGATAGTTAAGCGAAGCAACGTCATAACTGTTTCAGAGTTTGTAAAAAGACCTTACATACGTATAATGTATAAACAAGAATGTGTCCCCAGTACACGAATGCCCCACTCGCACTATCATTTTCTATGTTCAGTGGACCGTTAAATTTGGGTAAACCCTCTAATTTGGCATTAAAATTAAAAAGATCATATCATAGGAAACATGTATACTAAGTTTGAAGTCGATTGGACTCCAACTTCATCAAAAACTACCTTGACCAAAAACTTTAACCTGAAGTGGGACAGACGGACGAACGAACGAACGGACGCACAGACCAGAAAACATAATGCCCTTCTACTATCGTAGGTGGGGCATTAAAAGTGTAAATAAATCTCAAAAATAATCTCAGAATAGATATCGAATGATGCCGATACATGTAAAGAAGTGTATTAAAGCTGCTTACACCTACGTAGTCACTATGTTATACATGTTATGTCTGTTCTACCGCTACACGAATAACTGGGGAAAATACGAGCATTTAATATGTTTAAATTTAAACAATAATACATTTCGTTGCTTTATGAGATTATTGATAACAGTTAAAGCTTGGTCGTTGTTAAAATGAAAAGAAGCATCACATATATTTTAGAAGAAGTTCCATGTTGAGCAGATCAGGAAAACAACATTCCATGGAAAATTAATCTTCAATAAATGAAATACAAATATATACTCTGTAAGACAATATAAAGTGAAGCACGTTTTGGAATCAACAATATTAATACAACTTCATTCACACATATCTTCGCGCTGTTTTATTTTTATTTTATTCAAATGCCTCAGCACAGAAGTACATGTAAGTCCTTATAAGGATGATGAACAACTTTCACACGTGTAAGACATTCTAAGTCTCTATTGCGTTTATAAACGTTGTATTTGGGAAATATACTTTTACAGTTTCGTACAGTACAACGTGAAATCAAGCTGAACTTTATTCCTTTAATCATACCTCCATTTTTGTTAAATTTTCGATGCACATTTAAAAGTTGTCACGGTTTTTCCAATTCAACATAGATAATAGACTAGGAAGACAAACATTTGATAGGCACACCTATATTTTTGTTCTTCCTCAAAAGTTCAAGGAGGTATAAATGTATAAAGCGGAAACTATTTTCGTACAGTGGTGACAGAATTGAACTTAGATCTTGACTACGATTTCCTTCCTAGTATAATAATCACGTCAAGCTGTATTACCTAACTTCAATGGATTTAAAAGTAAACAAAAGTGAAACATTTTGTGGCTGAAGTAGTGGAAGATATTAGCAAGCAAAATCGAGGGAATTGTGCAAATGGTGATACAAGCATGAAAATT
Source organism: Mytilus edulis (assembly GCA_019925275.1). NCBI lineage: Eukaryota > Metazoa > Mollusca > Bivalvia > Mytilida > Mytilidae > Mytilus > Mytilus edulis. The sequence continues at coordinate 31,574,009 of CM034359.1, forward strand.
ACCACAAAGCATCATTATTATATACTTTTTAAGAAATAACTGCTGGCCATTAAATTTTTTTTTTTTTTTTCAAGATGGCCACGGCCATTTTCTTAAATGGCTGTTTTCTTCAGTTTGAAAATATTGATTTTTCTGGAAACCTTTTCTTTGACCTTCTTTTGGTAAAAAACAATCATGAGGTTTGGCGGCTACCTTCCTTACATCATATATTTATTAAAAATGAATATTTGACATTTCCAGTATTTGCGCATGCGCGAAAATATTACAAAATTCTTTTAAAATCATTTGAACTATTTACTATATATTTAGTGTTTTTGAATTTCTAATGATATTATGAATTGGTTTAATAACATTTTTCAAGGTTATGATACACATGTGTTTAACACTTTTGCGCATGTGCAAACTATTTATAGACATCAAGAGCGATTTGTATGCACTACCAGGCAATTCTCAGGTATTCGATGGATAAGGCGACAATGTGGTGAATCCCGCAGAAACATCAATTGTAACTGCAGATCAGCCACTTTTGGAAATGCCTAAGCAAATTCACTGGGAATGGCCTGATTTGTACGGAAAAGATAAGTTTATCGTCAAGTTTGGTGGATTTCACATTGAAATGACTTGTTATAAAACTCTGGGTGATATATTATTGCGTGATAGGGGATGGACATGTTGTCTTACTAAGGCCATTATTGCAACACCAAGAACGGCAGACTCTTTTTATGTATGTTCAAATGTACATAGGACTAGACAGGCGCATCAGATAACTGCATGTCTTTTGCTTTAACTGTTAATTTCGGATTATGAAAGCTAAACTCAGAATATATAATTATGTCATGGCTCTGTGACGTTCAGTGATTTTAAAGACTGGTGTAAAGAAATAGAGTCATCTCCACCACAGTTTCATTCATGGCGTTCAATTATAAAATAAGAACTTCTTCTGATTTTAATATTATGCTCATTTCATGAATCAGATTTTGTACTTTACAAACAGTCCATATAAAGCATGATAGGGTATTGATTTAGGTCTTGATCAAGTAAATTATGCTCGATCGTTACCGACCCATCTCCAAGATATGACTTCTCTTCCCGAACATCACCCAAAGGTGGCAATGGAATTTGAAAATGATACTTGCACTGTACGTAAGACCAGCAAATTTCTTTCTTATAACACAATTGATCAGGCACAAAAACAGAATAATGCAATTGTGAAGGGCGATATTGGTACTTTAGGATTAACCGATGATCCCATTTAGACAAGTGGATGGATGGAGTCAGTATACAAGAGAATGAATTTGAAAGATCTTGTGGTTTGGGTCATTCTATAACAGATGAACGACCTAATGAAGACTCTACAAAAAACACAAAAAGATGTCTTTAAACAGCTTTGAAGGCTTTGTAAAGTGATGAACAAGTTTAGAAATTCATTTCTAGAAGAGTTGTCAGATTTGTAAAAAAAAATATCCATTTAGGAAATTGTTGAACTGGTAAGATATGTAAATAAACTCCAAGATATTGGTCCAAACAATACGAAGATCTTTTGAAGCAAATGCAAAACGAAGGAGAACCTGCTTTTTATAACCAAATAAAAAATAACAACATCCTATTTTGGCCGCAAAATGCACCGGAAACGTCTTTGTCAAACATATAGCTAGAGAACCTTAAAAGTGATGGGAAACTTTTCTAGACTATTCATTTCTTGTCACAGTAGACACTTTTACTTGGAATATTTTTTTATCCATAAAAAGCAAACTGCCCCTCCGTCTTTATCGCAGGATGTTTCTTGAAATAGTGGTATTAAATCGCTGCAAATGGGTTTACTTCAAGCATTCTGCAATTTGCTGATCCAAATTTGGACGCATTTATCGTCGGTGGGGCAGCAATGGTTCATACCAGGTCACAAAGTTGGGCAAACATAATTGATTATTATGCAAATAATGTCATACTGCCGTACATATAATCTTGCATCGATAAGTATTCAAGAGTAGACATTGTATTTGATTTTTACTAAATGAATAATTTCAAGGCTGTGACAAGGCAAAGGCAAGGTTTTTTTTGTGCCAGATGGAAAGGTGTTGGTTCTGGTAGAACACCAAGGGTTTGGAGTAGTTTTCTCTGTGAAGATGACAACGAAACGAAATTTTTCAAGTTTCTTAAGAGCAAATAAAATGTGTACGTTACTCGTGGTGAAAATATCCTTTGCAATTTCAATAAGGATACTTCCTATCTACCCCTTGTAATCATGAAGAAGCAGATACACGAATGTTTGTCCATGTTCGGCATGATTATGAGAAGTGTAGTACTGACACAGATGTAAAAGTATCAAGAATTGCAGCAATCGCAAAACTAGTTAGAACACATTGTGGATAGGTTATGGAAGGAATAAAGACTTTTGATGGCTTCCTGTACGTGACATATCAAATGCGTTTGGTCCTTGTGTAGCTGCCCTTCCTTTTGTCCATGCATTCAGTGGATATGACACTTTGTCGAATTGTAGTGGGAAAGGGAAGAGGTCACCTTGGCTAACAATGGAAGGTTTTCCAGATGTATAAAAGGACTTTTTTTTGGCTTAAGTATGAAGTGAGGCACGATGTGAATTGTTTGCCAGGAAGTAGCGGCATTGTGAATTAATTTCGCCTACAAGAGGTTCTTTTCCAGAGCACATCAAAAGAGAAGTAAATCAAGAGGAAGTTGTTTGGCACAGTATGATTCATGTATTCGACAAGTAAATGTACCAAGTCATGAACACTGGGGTTGGATGAAAGAAAGAATCAATGACAGTTGGAAACCGAAATGGACTTCTTTGACTGCCGTTGCATCCTCGTGTCAGGAACTTTTGAAATGCGGAGGCAAATATCCAGCTGTGTTTGTGACCGTTAATGCTACCGTTCTGGCCTTCCTTGTACGGGTTGTTGTATAGGCAACTGTCAGATAATTTTAAGACGAGCAACCTGCCTTTCTAACCAAACTAGGCATTTTATCTTAACAAAGAGTGTTATTACTTGTTAAGTTGATGAAAATTATTAAAATATTTTCTACGTATTTGCCTCCAATTTGGAACCGGAAATCACTATTTTTCTTCATTTATGTGTTGTTTTGTCGTACCAAGGAGCTGTTTTTAACATTTATCATAACTTACATTGGCTTATACCTATAACACATCTTCCAAGGGTTTACATCCCTTGTGAAATTGCTTAAAAGTATAAAAATCGAAATTTTTGACTTTTTTGCCGGCATTTTGAAACCGGAAGTCATCTAAAGCTTCATTAATGTATTGTCTAGTCGTAATTTATGAACTGTTATTTGCTTTTTATCAAATCTAACATTGGATTTTACATATAACACACCTTTCAAAGGATTAACAAATAATGGCTAATTTGTAATGACGCCATTTCCAAAATGTGTGGTGGCCATCTTGAACAATTGATTTTTTTTTCTGGCCAGCAACGGATTTTTTATAAGTATCATTTAGTTAAACTTTATACCAAATTTCATGCTTGTATCACGATTTGCACAATTATGTCCATAATATCTCCCACTAAAGGACGGAAATAAGGAAATACATTCCACCAATTGATGCGTGGTACTTTAATCATTCTATATAAATGTATTATATGATATGTTACTTTTAGCTTTTGCGCTTTAACATTAATCACTTAATTCTCAATATTTGCACTGGAAATGAAAAATTGCATATTTGTTTTTCATTTAATGAAAATAATTGGATATTTTTGCCATTATATAAAATTATTCGATAATAATGTCATTGAATTATAAAGAAACAGACATTGCGTTCTCAAATTATAAAGAAAGATTGCATGTTTTCAATTGATACAATAATGTATATATTTGTATGATTCCGTAACATTTATAGTAATTAGTATTTATAAAAAAAAACTGTTGTTTAATCTTCTAAACGTTTTTACGAAGTATAAAAATATACCTTTTTCAACATTGTATTTTAGGAATCAGAATGCACAATGTTACTTTTGATGCGTTCTGAAATAAGGATACAAATATCTAAGGTTCATATTTCCAGTACGACCAGAAAAAGTACAGAAATGTTCCAATTGCAAGAATTACAACCATTCCAAATCGTAGTCCAATCTTTGTAACAGAACCTTGTTGTAGAGATTGAACCTTTTTCACGTGCGCCTCTAATGCTTTCGCTTGCTCTTCGTCTTGTTTTCCCTTCCCAAATCCACAGAGTAAATTAACAGCCTTCTCTCCACACGAGATGTCATCTGCAAGACAGTTATATCAATATAGTTAACGGTATTTATGTTTTAGTTAATGAATTTCTATATATCACGTAAGGGGGCTCGCGGGTCTAAATCAATTTTTTTTCTTAATATGGGATTTCGCTGTATTTTCCTATGAATGAACTTTATCTTATACTTGATTGAAAAATAAAATAAAAAAATGAGGTCATCGTCCATTTACGCTCACAATCTGCCTTCGAAAGAAGCATAATTATTTGAAAAAAGTACTTATTTTCTGTTGAACTGATATGAGAAAAAGAGGTAATATCGAAATAAAAAAAGAACCTGTTGGTGACCCTCTGCTGTTGTTTTTTATTTGGTCGGGTTGTTGTCTCTTTGACACATTCCCCATTTCCATTCTCAATTTCATAATTTACAGAAATCCCTAAAATTTTACAATAGTTTAGTTTTAAGTACAGCTTATTTGAAAATAATGATAAAAAATATAGGTCACCGATGATTTAAAAAAGATATTTCAAATTTAGTTCCAAAAAATGGCAATTTTGCACCAAAGGGAGATAATTTGGAGCTTTTTCAATGATAAATACATTTTAAAAGTCATTTGGGGCCAAAACGAATTAATTTATTTGAAGGATTTTTTTACTTCATGATAAAGTAACAACTAATAAAGTAATAAATAAAATTTGTAATGAAAAAAAACAAAATTTTTCTCGATCCTCACACACTAAACGTACTCTAACTTCATGAACACTCTACGATTGTCACCATCTGTCATTAATTTCATGGTTTCTCTTTAATTGTTTTGAGAGTCCTTTAATCTTTATTAATGGTTTTGTTTTTTGTCTATCTATGGTGTTAAGTGTTCTGCTACTCATGACTTCTTTGCATTACTATTGTGTTTATCTCGCAAACAACTTTATCAAACATTTGTGAGTTTCTACAAACTGAGATTTTTAACAAAACTATGGCCTTTGAAAGAGGGACGAAAGATACCAAAGGGACAGTCAAACTCATAAATCTAAAACAAACTGACAACGCCATGGCTAAAAATGAAAAAGACAAACAGAAAAACAATAGTACACACGAAACAACATAGAAAACTAAAGAATAAACAACACGAACCCCACCAAAAAATAGGGGTGATCTCAGGTGCTCCGGAAGGGTAAGCGATCCTGCTCCACATGTGGCACCCGTCGTGTTGCTTATGTGATTACAAATCCGGTAAATAGTCTAATTCGGTAGGTCATATTCATGAAAGGGAAGGGGATTGTAGTTACGACGTAAATAAAGGCAACAGTAGTATACCGCTGTTCAAAACTCATAAATCCATGGACAAAAAACAAAATCGGGGTAACAAACTAAAACCGAGGGAAACGCATTAAAAAGTAAGGAACATATCCGATATCATCTGTGAAACGGTTATTCCATAACGGTCAACCAACTCGTGATTGCGTCCGTAAAATTTACGAAGGGATGATTTCAACTTCACCATTTGGAACTCTTGGTTTAATAGCTTCCTTGTGAGCAGCAAACCTTTATCAAGAAAATCATGATACTAGGAAATGCAAGCACGGGAATATCGTATCAATTGGGAGATATATACCCCGTATGCAGGTGCTGCTGGAATGTTGCTAAAGAAACAAGTCGGCGAGTAGAAGGGCACAGTTTGTTCCCATTGGAATGCCGACAGTCTGTTGAAAAACACGTCCTCCGAACGTAACAAATATGTTGTCAATCAAGAAATGAAGCATCTTGATAATATCAGTTTCAGAGAATTTTTTGTTTGAATCAGAGTGATTCTTTACAAAGTAGGATTTATCCCTCCCTAAGACAAGATACTTGTATCTACGTTGGCCATGAAAGTTGCATTTTTCTTTCGTTTTCTTATTTTTATGGTATGCGAGTGTTTCTGTAAAAATCGTTACCAGATATGTTGACACATTTCTAAATGTGTCGCTGTTATTTTTCTTATATATAGTAAGGTAAATGGATGATAATTTCTGAAACTTTCGTTTCACATGTCATAGATCTTTCTTTTTATATTTGCTTTATGTTAATCAGATGCGATATTGCTTTGTAACTAGCGATTCACTAGCTATTTGTGTTGTCCTTTCGTTTGATGTGTTTGAGCTTTTGATTTTGCCCTTTGATTAGGGACTTTCCGTTTTGAATTTTTCCCCGGAATTCAGTTTATTTGTGATTTTACTTTTTATATACCTGATGCGCTTTCTGGTTTATCGAGGTCAGGATCCCTAAACACCTTTCTCTGTTCACCAGGATGTACAGTAAAGACTTGAGGATCTTTGTCCCCGTTCACACGCAGATGAATGTCATTTTCACTGGCTGTATATGCGATATTGATTTGTGAATGTTTAGCTCCAAGTGTGTCTTCTAGGTCTGGTGGAGGATCATTTCTGTGTCTTGTCCAAAACGTTGTTCTGTACAACTGTAATGAGAGTACATGATATGATATACAAAGTTCAATTCAATATGTTATCGATGGCTCATCACTCAATCAAATACCACTGTTTGTTTCCAGTTTTTTGAGAAAAAAATAATTTGTTTTTGATTCTGAGAAAAAAAAATTGTTTGTTTCACCCTCAGTTGCCACTATATGTAATGCTAAAATTGAAAGAAAAAATTGTTTTCGACTTGTCGCGAAAAAGGCGAAACAAAAAGTTTGTCTAGAAAAAAAATCCATAGCCCCCCCCCCCCCCCCCCCCCCCCAGAAAATCAAATGGTTGCTGCCTAAGGGAAACTGTCAGAATCGATTCTAGGGTGAAACTGTTGCATCAGTCTCAAATGTTGTGGAAAAACATGTTAATCATTAAAATAGCGGTGTTCCACCTCAGCAGATTATAAACCCCAAAATTAAGTCCCAACTATTTACGGTAGAGAAAGACATTTGTGTTGTTTCATGCAGCCGTATTTTGATAGGGTACCAACTAAAAGTTAATATGCACTATGAGGTTAATGACTTTCTCTCGAGTATTGTTAAGAATTGAATGCTCTTTTTTGTAAATTTATTGGGGTGTAAAAGCGTTGACCGAAGTACATTTTGTATGAAGCGCGGTCATACTTAAAATGTGCGCACGGTCAACGCTTTTACAACCCTATAAAGTTACAAAAAAAAGCATTCAATACTTATAATTACATTTTTACCTATAATCATGAAAACACGCCTTTTATCAAGTTTTTATTTTATTTACCTGTGCATTTTATTGTGGGACCTCGTGTCATCATGAATGAGAAGTTTTATTGAGTGATACAACTGCTTAAGGAATAACACATGATGTGCAGTTAGCCAATCAGAATAACGTATTGTAATGAAACATACATCTAATGTAATTATATAACGATAAAGTTTATCACGTTTAACTCTGAAAACGATATACGAATTTTTACTTGTTGGTATATATATTCATTACATATGCTGTATTACATTTGTGGATACCCCGTCCACAAGTGCTCCCGTTGTAAAGGGGTATTTTTCTCAATAAATAAATAAATATATATATTTCATTCTCATCTAAAAATAGTTTTGATATATTTATATATTTATCCAAAATGTATTTCAGTAAATAAAAATTAAATTAACAAAAAAACATACATATTTATCTGCTGGTGGTTCTGTAAATAAACTGATGATGATGGCCAAAGCACCTGTCATGAGTGTAATGAACAGTGAAAAATACATATAATGAAAGTTCTTTAATATATCTGGTCTGTTGTCTGGTTTGTCACAACCACCTGAATCATGGTACACAAAAACTAAGATCATTCGAATTATTCCTGTCAGCAATGCTATCATCAATGACCAAAACGCACCCTGAAATGAAATAAAAGTGAATGATGCTGAACGAACGGCAGGTATCAACTAGGTTTGTAAGCTGCAATGATGCACATGAACTCCTTTGTAACAAAACGAACTTTGTTTTCGTATTATCATTGTTTTTTTAGGTTGGCTTGCCACCTTGTTGTCCCGATTTACACATGTGCCTAGTGAAACTTGTTACACACAAGGAGATATATTGGTGTTTTGAAAATTTATATATAAATACCAGTGGCGTAGCTAGGTCATTTTTACGTGTACGCCCGAACTTCGGCGAGGAGTCTAAGGACCTGCCGGTAGTCGGTCCAAGTGAGGGGACAAAGTCCACGAAAGCAATATTGTATCGATAATGATATACCATTCCTGTCACTAAATAATCATCAATATTATTATACTGTGCTCAGAATCTAAATGATTTTTTTTACGTATAATCTATTCATCGTGTTAATTTAGAATCTAACGGTCATTGGTTTTAGAGAAATCGTCCAAACCAATTACTTTCAAATATGAGTAAAAGGAGCTGTTGAGCCAAGCATTCTATCAACAACCAAAAAATCGTTAATGAACTTGAAATAATTAATTTTCAGAAATTTTCTGGTGCAATATGAACTATGATTCGCATTCGAAGAGTTCTGTAGAACCCTGGTTCTCGCCTGGGATTTCTTGCAGCAAAAAGTGAATCCATTTATAGGTCCTTTACAGCAGTTAAAAAGATCGATCATTATTTAAGATATTTTTTCTTAATCTGGAATATTGACCTCTGTACAAGTGTCATTACTATTTATGCAGGTTTCAAAGTTAAGGAAGCTACCATTTAAATTATAGACAGGACAGGGGTTTTGAGTAAACAAAAAGGTAGGATGATCAACTAGGAAAAAATAGAAAAAAAGAAAACAGCATGTCAATTTATGTAAAATAAAAATTAAAAAAACCGGTATACTTATAAAAAAGGCAGGACCGAAAAAAAGTGAAAAATACAAAGACAGGACAGAGATTACGACTAAAAAAATACAGGACAACATTTTTCATCCTAGCACCCTTTCCCCTAAAAATAAACTGTAGCTCCCTTAACAAAATCTGAGACGTTTGTTAATTGCGTAAAGATATTAAGTCTGTCAGTTTGGTACTGAAAAATGTACGATTATTTTTCAAAATTTTGGCTTTAAATATTAATCATAATAAAGCTTCTTCCAAAGTTGACGCAGTAATTGATGTATAATAAACATTAACCCCAAAATGTAACTACTTTTTACCTGCAAAAAAAAAATCTTTTCTCAATAAAATACGGGAAAATTAAACATTAATTCTATTATTAAGCTCTGGATAATCTTTTGATCATAAACAGTTTCTGTGCAACTTCCGTAAAGTTTCACAAATATTTTACAAAGTTATTTATATTTAAAAAAAACTTTAACCACATACTGAAACTAAACTGACGCCGCCGACGAAAATTTAGGGTCGCCAATTTCCCTTTTCGTGACATAAATCAAAGGCTGGACACAAGTTCAAATCACATAAATTATCGAATCTCATCGGGGTTGCGTTCAATTTTGTAGCAGTAACATATTAGGGCTACATACATTTTTGACTACTGAACGTGTAGCTAACCTTAAGCTTGCTGCTGTCAAGATTTAAAAATCCACGTAGCCCTACGCAGATTTATGTAGCTGCTACGATATTGAACGCAACCCATATAATGCATTTCTTTGAACAAAAGAAAAGTACTCCGAACTCACAGTATTTCATACTTTTAGTATTACAGAATTTGAACAAATATATATATGATACGATATCATTTGGATAAAAAATGTATATTTCGTCCCTTTTATTCGCATACAGTATTACAAGCGTTTGAAGAAAGAAGTGCACGCGCGTGGCTGATGTGCATTTAACAAGTTCTTTTGATTTTATTCAGATTTGTTTTTTTTAATCAAAATTCAAGTGTACGCCCGGGCGTTTTGACGTAAATGTAGCTACGCGCCTGAATACTACAAAACCTTAAAAAGGAAGAGCAATCAAACAATTATAGAATTAATATTAGATGAAATCCTTGTAAAGCGAAATGCAAGTTTTCGTTAGGACTGGAAAAGTTTGGTTATAGCCCTATTTTGTAAACAAGCAATACAGTAACTATTAATTGCAGATTGCTATAAAGAAAATATCATTTGTAATCAATACCTTTTCATTCACTCTTGGAACAAGCACAGCTAACAGAAAAACAGCAGCAAAAGGAGGTGCGAGATAGTCTGTTATTTCTTGTATATAGATGAAAATCTGACCACCTTGGATTTCTTTGATCACTGGGATCCATGCAATTGACACACCAATCATAACTAAGATAAATATTCTAAAATAAGATATATAACATATTTAAAGAAACCAACTGCTTTTGTTTAGGTGGTTAAAGGAGGAGCGAAAGATGCCAGAGGAACAGTCAACCTCATAAATCGAAAATCGAAAATAACCTGACAACACCATGGCTAAAAAAGAAAAAGACAAACAGACAAATAAATATACACAAAAAAACAACATAGAAAACTAAAGACTGAGCAACACGAACCCCACCAAAAACTGGGGGCGATCTCAGGTGTTCCGGAAAGGGAAAGCAGATCCTGCTCCACATGTGGCACCCGTCGTGTTGAACTACGCGTGTTGTCTTGTAGATCCTAAGTAATTGATTGTCACACTCGAATCTTATTACAGTGCTATCAATAATTTAAAGTTGTGTCTGTGTTCGTAACGGTATTATATAACATTAACTACTATATCGTATACAGGAATATATTGCATGTGCAAAACTACTGTAGCAAACATCATCCTATCCCTGCACAATAGAAACGTTAGTTGGATCACTAAACATGACTAGAGCATGATATCACTCTTTAAATAAATAGTTTATTGTCGTCATACGTTAACTGTTCCTAACACAGCAAATGAAACCGTTTAAAATGTATGGTAATTTGTTGTTATGTAAAAAGACATGTAAATCACTATTTGGTTTACCATTTTTATTAGTATACTGTGGATTCGTTAATATTCGTTGGATACAAATTCTTGTTGATTTCGTGGGTACAGGGAAACAACGATTTCAAATGTTCAATGAATGACAAGTTTTTTAATAGAATGTGTGCAGACTTTGTAAAATCCACGAAATTAAATATCCACGAATCAATATGCAAGTTCTCCTCAAACCACGAAAATTAGTACCCAAGAAAATAAATGAATCCACAGTATTTCGAGAAAGAACCGATGCTATCAGTTGATCCTTTCTCATGGATACTACTGACAGATATGTTGTTTGTACTTACCTGCCAACAATCATATCTTCCCTTACTGAAGAGTTCTTCCGTATTCTGTTATAAATATCAATGGTGAACAAGGTACTAGCACTATTGAAGATGGAATCTAAATCGCTCATCAGAGCAGCAACCATGACGGCCATCAGTAATCCTCTCAATCCTACGATATCATGAGGAAATAAAAACATATACACGGATGTATTGTAGAAATACTATAGGGTAATATGAAAATGTAATGAATAAAAAGTAATGTTGTGTATACGTAGAGGAACAGCAGAATAATGATACACAGATTAAAAACATCAAATTGAATACAATTTCAAATAGAATCAGCGCATGAGGAGACTTTTAAAGAAACATTTTGACAAGAAAATTTAAGTTTGCCATCGGAAATGAATTTAAGGTATACATGTACCTATATAGTAAGCTAAATAAAACACTTCAATTAACATTTTTAGGCATGTGGTTCGTGTTGCTAAATCTTTTTCTGCAAAGTTTTTGTGTAGTATTTTTTTTCTTTTAGTCCTTAACATTTTAAACATTGAGCTTTTTTTCTATTTCATCACCAAATAATATTTCAATGCTTCTTTTGCTGCTTTTCTTCTTCTAGAAAAAAAAAGACAAATGAAAATACGTTCAATGCTGGAAAGAGAGACAACTCAGTCTTGTATTATATCGGTTTGAATCACCAAACTTACCATCTGGCATCAATCCTAGTACTAGTCTTGGGTAAGCTATATTAGTACAACCAGCCTCACTCTGACAGATATGGTAACAAATTTCGGGATCCACACAAGCAACCTCGTCTGATAAAAAGAAAACAAATATCATAAATCAAAAGTGATATTACGTGTTTTTGATATCATCCCTCAACCAATTGGTCTGTTCTGTGGCTAATTTAAAAGGCTGATAGCATATTAAGTAGACACTATAATGATATTGACCAATACTGGTGTTTTCTTATATAAGAAACATTAACAAAGACTACATGAAATACATTAATTTATTGATGGAATGATTGTTGTTGGATAAATGACCAGTGGCAAATATTTCAGTCATCTTCCAGAAAAGCAATACACTAAAATATAGAACAATTTTAAATGAATCAGGGAGGTTCGATTTCCGTTAAAAATGATCGAATATGCTTTCTATATATGGACATTATAAAAAAGGAATGTATGTAAACAAAGACCAATGTTATAACAAAATGTAGATTTCAGATGCGCCATTATGCATAAATGCGTAATCAAATCAGTTAATTATAAATGTTGGAAAGCAAAGTTATATTTAAGTCAGTACTCATATCACTCCAATTTGCATAACATACAGTGGAGATCACTTCTAACCTCTCATTAGAACTGTCAGAATATTCTGTCATAGAACTGTTCTAACCTGTCATAGAACTGTTCTAACCTGTCATAGAACAGTTCTACCTAGAACAGTTCTACCTAAAACAGTTCTACCCTAGAACTGTTCTAAGTAGAACTGTCAGAATCGGTTCTAGGTAGAACTGACTAAATCAGTTCTAGGTAGAACTGTCAGGATCGGTTCTAGGGTAGAACTGTCTAAATCAGTTCTATGTAGAACTGTCCAAATCACTTCTAACCGTAGAACTGTCAGCAGAACTGACTAAATCAGTCAGGACTGTAGAACAGTTCTAAATGACGTCACTGCAGTAAGGGCACTTTAGAATTTAGAAGAAATAAATCACTTCCCAATTACTTTGCTACATGTATATATTAAATAGCAGATTTTCTATATGTTTTACTGATCAAACGACTTTTATTACGTTACATGTACAAATATCGAAGTTAATAGAAGGTTACCCAACTCATCGGAGAAATATTTTTATAAGATTGCATACGGAAACATCATTGTTTACGTTTCTTCGTTCCCCGTTCTTTAACAGTCTCTTCCTAAATAAAACTCTGCATTCAATTCATGGAATTTTAATCGTAATTTACCTTGTTTGCCTTGGATTTACATTCATTTAAGATTCTGTTTTGACAAATGTTCAAACGAAAATTGTACAGTGGATGAATTATGGGATATTAATGAAAAAAGTGTTGTACAACGTAAAAAAACTATATATATATATATATACATTTGCACCATCTCGTCAATTTAGCCAGACTTATCCATAACGATTATAAATGATATCTGGGAGTCTGCAACTCAGAAAAATATACTGGATCTGAACATGAATGAAACATTTGCCCCTGGACGTTCGGCTACAAACAAAATCATGCATTTTTCTTTACCTTCTTCAAATTATATTAACAGTATACTACTCCAAGAAGAGAACTTCCCATACATGTACTTTTTATTTTATAATATTTTTAAAATAAAGTATATCAATCAGTCATGTGAGTGTTGGATGATGCCATTAAATAGTTTTGTTTAAAAAATAAAACATCACAAACTACTGACTTAAACAAAAAATTCTCTTTAGCATGTTTAATGACGGTTCATTATTATGGATACAGAGAGGAAATAACGGCGCGCTAAATTCTTAGATATGGTATAAATACACCTTGTCGCTATTTGTCTGCCATTACTGGATATCACACAGGTTCCCGTAAAATTTTGATGTCATAAAACAAAATATCTGACGCCACAATGGAAAAGTCATTGTTCTATGCTTCAAAAGTTCAAGAGGCAGGGTCAGCCAGGATAAGCGATAAGGTGTATTGTGTTTCAAAGTTGGTGTCATTTTTATCATACGATCTAGCCTCACATAGAAATAATATTGGTTTACCATGTTTACAATGAGGCCATATACATGTATATTTACATGATAAAGTGTAAATAAGTTCAGTTTTGGTTGATGCGGTCAAATGATTTTGTTAAAACAACTCTCACTCAGTCTGATATATCGAAACCACTGTTTGTTTACAATTCAATATTTTGAATAAAAAGAGGACTTGCTGATATTCTAAATTGATGTGGAAATTTTTTTGTAGCCAATGTGTTCCAAGTTCCAATATTCATTGATATTGCTGTCATTTGAATTATACAATCCATCGTAATATGTATTACTATAAGTGATTTAGTATGCGGCTATATATATATTAAGATTTACATAACAAAGTGTAATTATGGTCAGTTTTGGTTGATGCTGTCACATATGGTCAGTTTTGGTTGATGCTGTCAAATATGGTCAGTTTTGGTTGATGCGGACAAATAATTTTGTTATATTCATGAGTCAGTCTGAGATATCAAAACTACTGAAATTAGTTTACGATTCAAAATTTTGATGAAAAAGAGGACATGCTGGCACTATAAACTGATGTGAGCATAATTTTATTTTCCAATATTGCTTTCATTTATATTAAACAATCCATCCTGATATAAAAATATACGTGATTTACTTTGCGGCTATTAAGACTGACATCATGTACATAATAAAGTGCAAATATAATGGTCAGTTTTGGTTGATGCGGACAAATTATTTTGTTATATACCAGTCAGTCTAAGGTATGAAAACTACTGGTATTTGTTTATGATGCAATATTTTGAATACAAAGAGGACATGCTGGCATTCTAAATTGTTGCAAATGAAATTAGGTAGCGTTGTGTTCCAATATTTCTATCATTTGTATTTTCATAATTTTACAATCCATCCTTACATAAAAATATTACAGATTTACTATGCGACTATAAGAGTTACATAAAAAAGAGCAAATATGGTCAGTTTTGGTTGATGCGGTCAAATATGGTCAGTTTTTTTTTATGCGGTCAAACATGATTACATGTTACTGTCAGTCTGAGGTATGAAAACTACTGATATTTGTTTCTGATGCGATATTTTGAATAAAAATAGCAAATACTGGCACTCTCAATTGATGCGAGAAAAAAAATTGTGGTCATTGATTTCCAATATTGTAGTTATTTATATACTACAGTCCCTCTTGACCTCAAATTATAACTGAACTTAACTGTGCAGCTATTTAGATTTACATAAAAAGAAAATATGGTAAGTTTTGGTTGATGCGGTCAAAAGATTTTATTATGTATATACGACTCAGTCTGAAGTATGAAAACTACTGATATTTGTTTATGATTCAATATTTTGAATAAAAAGAGGACATGCTCATTTGCAGATCAGGGGGGGATTAGGAGTTGGAACCCCCTTTTTTTACGATCAATGCATTTGAATGGGAACATATAATTGGAACCCCCCCTTTTTGAAATGGCTGGATCTGCCCCTGCATGCTGGCACTATAAATTGATGCGAACAAAATTGTTTTCCAATATTGCTGTAACTTGTATAGTACAGTCCCTCTTGACCTAAAATTAAAACTGAAGTACTGTGCAGCTATATAGATTTGCAGAAATAAAGAGCAAATAATTTCAGTTTAGATTGATGTGGTCAAAAGATTTTTGTTAAACAGGTCTGTCCGAGGTATGAAACCTACTCGTAAACAGATATTACATTTGGTTAATGAGGTCAGATAATTTTGTTATGTGATAACGAGCCATCCTGACTCCCAGAATAACAAATGTAAAACAATTCAAATAATACCCCCCTCCCCCACTATAATACTAATTAACGGTCTAATTTATGTACAAACAATTACAGAAAAACAAATATTTTCTGTTACACATTAACAAAAGAAAATCACTGAATTACGGGCTCCTGACTTAGAACAGGCACATACATGCAGAATATGGCGGGGTTGATTATAAAACTGAAATAAAACCGGCAAAATAGCAAAACTCTATATAATATTAATCGCTATTTTGCCGAAGCCTTTATATTAAGACAAATATTTCTTAAAACTTATAAATCAATTCTAGTCGTAGAATTTATAAATCAATTTTAGCCGTAGAATTTATAAATTAATTCTGGCCGTATAATTTATAAATCAATTCTAGCCGTAGAATTAGAAATCAATTCTAACCGTAGATCTGTTATAGAAGTAGAACTGACCAAATATTTGGTCAGTTCTAGCTAGAACTGTCTAAAACTGTTCTAGGGTAGAACTGTCAGGATCAGTTCTAGGTAGAACTGTCCAAATCAGTTCTAGGTAGAACTGACCAAATCAGTTCTAGCTAGAACAGTTCTTACCTAGAACTGACTGCAAGGTGTCAGGCTGACAGTTCTACAAACTGTTATAGAACAGTTCTCCTGACAGATTCTGACAGAATTTATAACAGGTTAGAACTGATCTCCACTGTACATGCATTGTTCACAGTTGTGTATGTATACGCGCACTTTGCAACCGTATCACCTCAGTAACCTACAATGTATATGAATAAATCATAATACCTGCATATAATATGCGACTAATCATTCCAGGCATCACCATCATAAACAATGGCAGTATTTTAATAAATCCCGCGAGAAGTGTGGCACCTTGCGCATGGGAAACACTTTTGGCTGCCAGTAGTCGTTGGACAATAACCTGTAAAATTCAACGTTAGCATTCGTATCAACACAAATAATAATACGTGAAGTTAGATTCTCTCATGTTTCACATACGCTTGTTTTAAAATATCATAATGTTTACAACAGCTTTATGTATTAAATGTATATTTTGTGTTAATATTCGTTAATATAATAGTGTAGTGTCACGCACAAATACGCATGCTTACCATGTCTAAGAGGATATAAAGAACACTAAGACTTATCACTTCCCATGGTTTTTATGTGCATAATCTTCTGACATTTTCCTAGGCTTTGCATACAAAAAAGTGTTCATATATTTCTCTATATTTAAAAAAACTTTTCCATGAGGTATTTTAAAATCTTGCTTTCTATTAGTTTATTCATGCACTTAATAATCCATTTCTTCCGACTGATTGAATATGAAAAGTTCATAGACATTCGACAGTATCAAATTTTGTATTTTTAATTTGTTCTATACAATGTAACATGAAAGAGGGGCGAAAGATACGAGAGGGACATTCAAACTCATAGATAAAAAATAAACTGACAACGCCTGGCTTAAAAAGAAAAAGACACAGACAAATAAGAGGGGCCCTCAAATAAAAGTAAACAATACACAACATAAAAAACTTAAGACTATGCAAAACGAACCCCACCAAAAACTGGGGCTGATCTTAGGTGCACTGGGTGGGTAAGCAGATCATGCTCCAAATGTATGTGGCACAAAACAAATCTAACATTTCAAACCGTACGCATACAAAATACAGCGATTGATATTCTTCCAATATGTATTTGAGTTTCAAAGAATTTAACAACGTTGATCTAAGATTCCTCAACTATATAGTTTAACTTTTTAAAAGAAAATAAGTGCAAAAGAAAAAAAAATGGTTGCTTGTTCCTTAATATCTTATATGTACACATCCACACGATGCCAAATTTTACGTACATAAAAATGGATGTCATTTTTTAAAGATAAAAACATACGTAAATTCTGAATGTTGGTGTTATTTGTATATGAAAATAGTCATAAAATAATCAAGACTTTTTAATTTAAAAGACGGACCTGGTCTGCGCACCAGTACCATATTGAACCAGGAGTCTGACCTAGCAGAAAGCCTGGCCATGGCATGTAATCGTCGTCTGCTTCTCGTAACATTCGGAAAGCATTGGGATCTGGCTCGTGGCAGGTAGTATTCGGAAGTCTGTATGAAACATTCGTACTTGCTTCTTCCGACATATATCTTTTCACTAAGCCGTCATAGCCTCCAATTTTGTTAAAAGCTGCAAATAAATCAACGCAAATGTAATGATAACACAGATAAAACTGGGATATTATACTCACTACCTATAACCCCGCATAAAGAATTCTGTAAACGGGAAGCTGATGAGCAATGAAGCTAGAAACATTTCAAACGGTAAAACATGAAGCCCGTCAACAATTTCAGAAAGTCAACGGACTATAAAGATATTTTTTATTTTCTTATTATTACACAATTGGCTTAAAAGACACAAAATAAACATCATAAAAAGATTTAATTGTATGACAAATTTAAATGCTTACATATGCCCATAAGGGTCAAACCTCCTCCAACCATAAGGACTGCCTGCATAGTATCGGTATAAATGACAGCTGTCAAACCACCTATAAAAAATATAAATGGGTCGATGATGAAAGTAAACAACCACAGAGGTTCCTTAAAGGAAAACGCGAATAGTATTCTACGAATTATTCATTACTGTAAGTGAACCATCCATCTGAAAGTATTAAAGGTTTACTTGCATTGTTAACTCTATCCTTTCTGTAAATGAAATAACATAATAGGTACTTGTTTAAAACAACTTCACCAGCTTTTAATTCATTATTATATGTGCAGGTAGTCTAAATTATGGAACGCCATGACTGCCTTTTGGTTTTTAATACTGTTTTACTAATCGTAGGTCGTTGAGGCAATATATTTTAATACTATTAAGTATTGGTAAACGCTAAAAATACTGTCAGGTGCTTGTGTGTTGTTCGGTTGACATACCTTCAAGGTACCCAAAAGTCCTTGTCAAATTATATAAAAAAAATCCTAAGACATGTTGAATATGTTTTTAAGGTGGAAGTATTAATTGTATTTTGAGAAGACAAAGTATAAAATTTTGTTCAAACGACGAAACTATCTTCAATTAACCAAGTATAAAACGCATGTGTTTATTTAAACCTATGATAGAACCCCGTTGCACAGTCGGACGAATAATGTTTGAAGAAATATGTTTTTCTTGCGTTTTTTATATTGTTTCCTTTTTCATTTCTCGTTTTCTACCTTAGAATCTATCTATCAAGATATATAATGGTACAATGCATGTCGACTCGTTTCAGACTAACAATTCGGGATCTTAGTCTTTGTTAAAAAAGTAAAAACAACACGATATAAACTGCATGCGCCGAATACAATGCATTTACCTGCAATTGTAATTATACCAGTTATAACAATGAGAATGAAAATGCTCAGGTACAAATCCCAACCAAGAGATTGCTGAATGAACAAGGCACCGGTAAACAAATCGCCCTATAAAAAAGAAAAATCAGTTGGTATTGAAAAAAATCGGGTAAGTATACATGGTATCTGGTATTTTCACAACAAGCACTTACATCTTTGTAATGAATAAGTGTTGCAATGATTGATATTATATTTGAATCAAATATATGTAAAATTGATATGTTAAAATTGTTTTAGCTTAAAATGGCTGATATTGAAGTAAAACAGCTTGCAGTGGCGGATCAAGGGAGGGGGTTCCGGGGTTGGAACCCCCCTTTTTTTTGGCCGATCAATGCATTTGAATGGGAGCATATAGTTGGAAGCCCCCCTTTACTCTGGGTTGGGAACCCCCCTTTTTAAAATGGCTCGATCCGCCACTGGCTTGTCTGCAAAAGAGTCTAAGAAGTTAACTTACAAATAATAAAAAATATTATTGCATGCCTGTCGTGGGTTAATATGTTAGCTCTTGGAATTATTATCTTGTAACAATTTATAACACAAACATGAAACTCACAGAACATTTTGTAAAAATGTAGAGGATAAGAGATAACACTGCAAAGTACACACGAAGTCTGACTCCTCCAAATCGTTTTGACAGATATTCTGGCATAGTTACTGTCTGAAATAGAAAACATAATGCAAATATGATTATATCATGGGTAATTTGATTTATTATGTGACTATCTTCACTGGACATCACAGACATGTATTTTTTACCACAGCAATCGAACGTTGGACAAGCAGCTTTAGTAAACATACATGTTTTTTTTTTAAATTACGTCGTGTAAAATAATAAAAATGTCGAACGAAGCATATTTTGTTTTGTCTGAAATTTAGCTTCATGACAAGAAACTCAAATCGATGGCATCATGCAAGATCAACAATAGATCAGAGTTCGTCAACAAAATATACTTACTCCACATGCTATATAGACTGGTATAAATACGAATCCCAACAGCTGTAGTAACAGAATAGCCTGTAAAGAAAGAAAAATGTTTCTTTTTTTCATAAAGCAAAATAAAACCAATTGAGATGAACGTAGAACATTTTGCTTTGTAAAAGGTTTCTGAAAGAAAAAAAATTCAATAGGTAAATCAGTTGATTTTGGGTTTTTTTTTTTCATTTTAAAGGATTTATTCAGATTAAAATATCTTTATATAGAAGAAAGAAAAAGTCACAATTATGATTTATCCATATTGTCATACTAAATATTTTAAGGCAAAATCACAAAAGCGAAAACGCAAAATAGAGAAAAAGCCAAATTAAGTCATGATTTCGGGTTTTCGCGTTCGTGATTTCGTTTTTCAAAAAAACAAATATAAACCCGCTAAAAGGCATAATTGGTCGCATCTGGCATGTGCTACACGAAATATTGTAGCTTACATTTATTTAGGAACCTGACCATAGTCTTTACGCATGTACATGTATATGTGAAAGTCATGCATACATCTTTATTTTTTTTATTTTTTAGAAGAAAAAAAAATAATAATGATATGATGAGGCTTATAATTTTGTATGCCAGCCGCATGCAGATCGTTCGTCTTTTTATCGTTTATCTTCTATTGTTCTTGTTGTGGCATTGTCCGTTTTTTAAATGAATATTCTTTTGGTAATTTCCATCGCTCTGTTAAGTTTTCTAACACAATTACTTCGTTTTGAAATTTGATAATGTACATAGTTACATTAAATTCCCATGCTCCAACACTTATGCCATTGGCTGCTCCAGATCCTGACAATCCAATGAAATGCTCTGTTCCTATATTGCTGACAAACAGTGAAAGACCAACCTAACAAAGAATAAAAATTGTTTGTAAATAAAGTAAACAAAATTTTAAATGCTTAAGAAATCGTTTAGTCTGTTATATGTTTTTTTTTCTGAAAAAAAATCAAGTATGTATCTATAGATATGTGTTTGTTAAATTTCATACTCGGAATACTTTGGAAAAAATATCGATAAAATAAAAAAAAAAATCCATGTTAAAAATAGTAGGATATTGTCAAATCTGCTTAGGTAAATGAATAAAGGTCGGGAATTTCAACTACCACTGGAAAATAAAGGTATGTCGAATTTTACAAATTTTGCCTTGCAACATGCCAGCTTTAGACCCCTGAGATGGTTAAGTTTACCAAAGTTTATTTTATTCCAAAGAAGCATGGTACTCTATTAGTTTCTACATTTTACACCAATTTTCAGACTTTACGTGTCTGCGTATCTATAATACTAAAATAACGATGTCCAATTTGTCAGCCGTCATTGGGTAAAAAACGACAAATCAAAGAATTCAACTTTATAAATAGCTAATATAGGACAATGGTGTTGATTAAAAAATAGTTATATACTTTATTCCAGTCACGGACCCGCGATATCACGGGTGTGTTCTAGTTTATTTGTACATCTCGCACATCAATCTAACAAATTCTTTAGTTCTTGTTTCACGGACCGATGGAAGAAGTATACACTATGTTTCAACGGCAGCATTTGTTATCTACATTTGAAATAGTGACTATCATATTCAAGATTTTCAGTTGGTGTATTTTATAATAAACAAGATTGTGTCCAATGTACCCATCCGCACTATCATTTTCTATGTTTGGTGGACCGTGAAAATAGGATAAAACTCTTATTTTGCATTAAAAGTAAAAAGGTCATATCAAAAAGTAACATGTGTACTAAGTTTCAGGTTGATTGGACTTCAACTCCATCAAAAACTACCTAGACCAAAAACTTTAACCTGAAGCGGGACAAACGAATGAACGGACGAACGAACGGACGCACAGACCAGAAAACATAATGCCCATAAATGGGACATAATAAATGGGGCATAAAAATAAAAGTGAATCAATAAAGATTGCATACATTGTGCATCGAAACTTTGGTCCATGTTGTTTTAAACTCCCTGTCGATAGACTGAAATATCAGTCTCAGTACTTTGAGTTTTGTTTAATTCAAATTTCAAACAGTTATCTCTCTTTCAATATTTTTCCACTAAGTTATACCAAATTCAATTTTCTGTATCATTTCAAAACCAGGAGTAAAAAATAAATTATGCGTACACCACGATGTAATTGGTTTAAGACTTAACGTTATTTTCATTTTATGGTATTTATAAACAATGAGATTACCATTTTAGATTCTTAAAAGGCGAATTCAGTGTTGACTAAAACTATACATATTGTAATAAAACAATATAAACATAAACAAGTGAAACTGCGAGCTACTGCTCACTGATGATACCCCCGCCGCAAGTGGATAATATTAATAGTGTAAAAATATGCAAGTGTTCGGTAAACAGGAAGTTGTCGAGTGATGAATCTGAAAACGCATCACACGGTATAGCTGACTTATATAAATCCTGAAACCAAATTTCAGAAATCCTTGTATTGTAGTTCCTGAGAACAATGTGACGAAAATTTTCAACTTGGCTATCATGTGTAAAATCAGACAAGTGTTCGGTAAACAGGAAGTTGTCAAGTGATGAATCTGAAAACGCATCACACGGTATGGCTGACATATATAAATGTTGATACCAAATTACAGAAAGGGTGGATGTGTAGTTCCTGAGAAAAATGTGACGAAAGTTTCATGGGACGGACTGACTGACGGACGGACTGACGGACGGACTGACAGACAGAGGTAAAACAGTATACCCCCCTTTTTTAAAGCGGGGGTATAATAAAATTTATTTACCGGAATAAAATACATTGCTCTTCCTGCCAAGAAATATCCACTGACTGTACCCCTGTTTGCCCTCCACATAGCCTGGAAGAAAAAAAATTATACATGTACAAAAATGCCTATGATTTATTTAATGCTGTGCACATCGACAATTTAGTACATAAGTATGGTTTTAGAACTATGCACATTTGTTTTTCAAAAATTAGATTTAAAATCGTTTATTTTTAAAAATGGGTAAACTCAAACAGACTATAACAAAAGCTGCAAAACATATAGTTATCAAGACATTTAATTTCGTTCTCACAAATGCTTAATTACTTGGTTTGATGATCAGTTTTTTGCTTTAATATTAATAAAGGAAGTCTCTCCAAGCCTGTAGTGTATGCCCATATATTTTTACTGTTGGGGTTTTTTGCTTGTGAGAGAGTGTACATATTTCATTATTTTAATGTTTTATTTGTTTTCCTGCATTGTTACCCTGATATTTTTACTGTTAGGGCTTTGTGGCTGTAAGAGAACTGTCTATATATACTTCATTATTTGA
The DNA here is from genome assembly GCA_019925275.1 of Mytilus edulis. Classification (NCBI taxonomy): domain Eukaryota; kingdom Metazoa; phylum Mollusca; class Bivalvia; order Mytilida; family Mytilidae; genus Mytilus; species Mytilus edulis. The sequence continues at coordinate 31,597,497 of CM034359.1, forward strand.
ATGTCCTATTTCTTTTACTGTTTAGTCTTTTGTAGAGTGCTGTCTCATTGGCAATCATACCACTTCTTTCTACTGCTAGACCACCAAAAAGGCGTTTGAGAACTATTTCAAATTTGCAGAATCAATAACCTGAAATGACTGTTTCGGATGTTCTCTGCCTCATTTTTTATTTGTTTTTGTTTTAAAACTAAGAAAACCAAGAACTCTCAAATAAGGACATTTTCACCGTTGCTTCAGAGGGATATCAGTTGCTGTTGGTGTTTAAATTGTAACACCTATTATTTGTTTTCAGATGTTCGATCGATCGCTCCTCTTGTTTGGAATTTTTGGTTTTATGTCCATGTAGGACCATTAAAAAAAAATCCCCGCTAACCCCCCATTATCTTTTCATAGTTTTATTACATACAGTTTAAAAAGCCATATATGAAAATCCAACAATCCTTATTATGTAACCGGGCTGAAGAACGTTCACTATTTACTTTTCACTATTTATTATGTTCACATTTTTTAAAAGAAAAAGGGTGTTGATGTTAAATATATGAGAAGTCTAGAAATAATTATTTTCAGCTAAATTTTCAATTGCTTATATATCATTATGTTGTATTACTTACAAAGATTCCAATGAGAACAACCAAACAAAAATAACCAACAATGACGCCGATATCATTTTTGCTCAGTTTGACGAGTTCTTGTGGATGGTTTTGCTTAAACAGCTCAAGCCTTTCTTTGGCCATTTTGAACGGTTACCTGTAACGGTAACATAACAAATGGTAAGAGTAAGGCAAAAGTGCAAGAGCTATTTCATATGAAATCAATAGAAAACCAGCAGTTGCATACAGAAAAATAAATAATTTCAAATCTTTATTTACATTCACAAATTATGTTTACATGTGACATGGGGTCAAGTTACAAATCAAACATAATAAATGACAGAATGGACGGGAAGACTCTTAGCTTGTAACTGAAATGTACATTCTAAAGATTACTAAACTGTGAATGCATCTATTCAGATGAGGTATTCAGATGAGTGTAGATAGTATAACAATAAATATAGATAGTATCTTTAACTTCAAATGCACTTGAAATTTCATTTTGTCGATTACACCTTGTTCAAATTATCTATGAGGCCCTACATGGTTTTGCCTGTAAATGTATTATGCATATAATATGTAGATACGATAAAGGTAACGACTGAATCACATCGTAAGAATATAAAATATTTAGTAATGTATAAAGTTAACAGCGTATACAAATGTTTAAAAATAAAAGTTATTTTTCATATTGACTATTAAAATCATGAACTGCCCAAACCACATTTTATAAACACATTTATAAAGAATTTTACTAATGCATTTTACATAAAATACTGCGTTTTATAATGCCATTGAAAATTCGTTGTCTTACTCTATCGAATTATTGTACTTACACCCGAGAATTCCCGACGTTCGTAACGTTATAACATTGTGTAAATATAAAATATGTAGTTGTTTCGTATTATTTAGTTAGATGTATTTAAGGTTTTGAATTTGCCTTTTTATAAAGGACTTTCCGTTTTGAATTTCTCCTTGCTGTTCGGATTTCTTGTTGTTGCAATCTCTACTGATGTTTGTAATTTAAGAATATGCCAAAAATAAAGCAAAGATCAAATTCAAAAGTTTGAAAATAGAATAAACAAAAAAAGATAACAGTAAAATTTAAAACTTGCAAAAGTAAAGCTTTCTAGCATTAAAATATGATAAATGTATTTTACAAATATAGCAACTGACCTTTGATGCGTGAGGCTTTGGAAGTTACATGCAGAACGACCCTTTCACACCCAACCAGAAAACACAGTAAAACAAGTTATTCTAGGTGGACAGTTAACACTAAACAGTGTTAATCTTAAGTTACAGGGTAAACACCATTTCAAAAGATCGCCAAGGTTCTGACACTTCACCTATTTAGAATAAATTTGTATTAAATGTAAATTAATAAACAGTGTCATCTTCAAACACGCTAAGATTTGTTTAAATTCCTAAACCAGTATTCGCATTGGGCGCATTGTCCTCTTACACACTACTTCTAAACCAGTATTTGCATATGTAAACATAATTTGTAATTACTTTCCAGATCACGGAATGATTATTCATCTATCATTAGGTACATGTATATATTGCTACAACATGTACGATGTAATAATAAAATAATAATAACGAGTATGGTTCATCTTGTGTCCACACGCAACACAAAATGGTCAATTAAAAATCTTATATATTTTTTTGTTATTTTGTCTTTATCTAATGTCACAAGGGCAGCACGTAAGAAATTATTTAGTTGAGACTGTTGATGGCGTTTTTGGCGCCTGTCCCATTTCAGGAGTCTCTGAGTGTTATTAGTCTTGTCTGTTTTTTTAAAATTTAAGTTCATGTATTTGTATTTGTTTGAAGTCCATTTTCACTGAACAAGTAGTACTTCACATTTTTTTTATTTAGGGGCCAGCTGAGGCCCACCTCCGTTTGTGGGATTTTCTCGCTACGTTGAATACCCATTAGTGGCCTTCGGTTGTGTTCTGCTCTTTGATCGGATTGTTGTCTCTTTGACATATTCCCCATTTCCATTCTCAATTTTAGTACTCATTATACATGAACCTCTCCTTTTTCTTCTAAAAAAGGAAACCCCATACTACTGTATATGCAAACAACCAATTATATATATATAAAAAAAAAAAAAAAAACTAAAAATACATCAATGAATACATTAATATGATAAAAGAATACAACACAAGATGATCATATAAATATAATTACATTATATGTATGTTTCATTATGATACTTTATGCTGATTGGCTAACTGCACATCACGTGTTATTCCGTAAGCAATTGCATTGCTCAATACAACTGTTCATTCATGATAACACGTGGGCCCACAATAAAGTGCACAGGTGAATTAAATAAAAAACTGAAAAAATTCGTGTTTTCATGATCATTGCTAGAAAAAAATGTAATTATAAGTATTGAATGCTTCTTTTTGTAACTTCATAGGGTTGTACAAGCGTTGACCGTGCGCACATTTTTAGTATGAAGCGCTTCGAAACACGCTTCATACAAAATGTACTTCGGTCAACGCTTTTACACCCCAATGAAGTTACAAAAAGAAGCATTCAATTCTTAAATTAAGTAAATTTAGAGCAATGTATAGAAGTCAACTGAGGACACAAGCATGGTCTAATATCAGTACCAAAAACAGACGCAATCAAATGTAAATGTACAATATATAAAATTTCATTTTTCCTCATTGAATTACCAAAATGTTCATTTCAGAACATACATCTACATAAAATTACATGTGTTACAATGAGTTGTATAAATAGTTTAACTTGAACAGATAATGACTTATCAATATGCACCTACAATTAATGTATTCGATTTGCAGATGAGAAGAAAAACACCCCCGATGAGGGTATTTCCCGACTTTCATATTTATAGATCCCATTACTATGATTATATTTTCAATGCGCAAAAAATATCTGAACTCAAGGAAAACCGACATTTCTAATTTTAGCTACTAAATAAACATAAATGAAGCAACAACAAAAATCAAGATTTAAAAACTGTACGTGTATTTGTTTTATAAATAATTTATAAGACGTAATTTATTTACCTGTGTTTTAAAAAATGGCTTGCATTGGAATAGTGGTATAGTAGTGATTTTGTTTTTATTCTTAACTGATATAAAAGATCCATTATGTTTAAAGGTCATTTCGAAATATGGATTAAACATTATAGAAACTTATAAACGAAAAAAAGATTGGTCAAACAACATTTGATCTCTTCCGTTAAACGTGACATCTGGTTGGACCTACTATATTTTTCGTTTTCCATTATATTCCTCAGCCTAAATAGAGGACATTGTCAACCATGATTACAATTTTAGGTGTGAGTATAATGGAATATGTTGGAAAAATATACAAAAAAAGTCATGAAAATTGCACCAAATAGTTCTAAAAAATGTATTGAGGATCCCATGCCGTGTTTACAATGTTAATATATCATGCATCTATGGCAAGCCGTTTTGCTATTTATTCTTTCTTCAAGATATCTCATATACTTATATAGTTTATAAGATATCTTATATAGTTTATAAGATATCTTATATAGTTTATAAGATATCTTATATAGTTTATAAGATATCTTATAAACTTTAGAATATATCTTATAAAGTATATAAGATATCATATAAACATTATGAGATATCTTATATAAACATTATGAGATATCTTATATAACATTAAATATATCTCATATAACATTAAAGATATCTTATAACACTGTGCGGGACAAATTTGCCATTCCGGTATCGGCAAATCTGACTTTGTCGGTTTACAAGATATCAAAAAAAAAATTTGCCCAGTGATAGATTATTGAAAAATTAAAAAAATGCCATATGTCCCAACTTGTCACTGTTGTCACTCTTGTCACTGCAGCTGATTAAAAGTACATTTCCCATGGGAAATTTGATAATTCCCATGGGAATATTAGAATTTCCCATGGGAACCTTGGAAGTTCCCATGGGAAAAATTACTTTTCCCATGGGAAGTTTAGAGTTCCCATAGGAACTTTAAAGTTCCCATGGGAAAAGATGAATACAAAAAGTTCCCATGGGAATTAATTCTTCCCATGGGAACAAATTATCTTCCCATGGGAACAATTTTTCTTCCCATGGGAACAATATTTCTTCCCATGGGAACAAATCTTCTTCCCATGGGAACAATTTTTCTTCCCATGGGAACAATTTTTTTTCACATAGGAACAATTTTTCTTCCCATGGGAACATACTATATTACAATACAAACATTATTTTCCATTTGAATTGTTTTCTTCAGAAAAATTACAATTTGTTGCAAATACTGGATATATGAGAATAAAAGAGAATATACTTCTGCCTTAGCTGGATGGAAAGCTGTAGGGCATAACACATTTTTGGAACCTTGTAAAACATCTCAGAAAAGCAGATTTGTCTCCGGGACAAGTTTGCAATTCCGCTTCAGGAGTGCAAAAGTTGTTCACCTTAATTTTTAGAGTTAAGTCAAAATGAAGTTGATAACTTGGTTGGTATTGGTTCCCTGATATTTGTCCTAAAATTGTTTGGCTCTAGCACCACTGTTAAAAAAGTTATGCCCCTTTTTTCAACAATTTCCTTAGAGGAATAGTTGTTTTCCTCAAGGGAATCAAATTTCCCTAAAGGAAAAAGATTTTTCCTCAAAGGGAAATTGTTTTTTTCCTCAAGGGAAATTGTTTTTTCAAGGGAAAAAGATTTCCTTCAAGACAACAAATTTCCTCTTATGAAATCATTGTTCTTCAAATTTCCTCTAAAGAAATTTCTGAACATCAAATTTCCCTTATTTGTTCTTGTTAAACATTTCTTCGCTATACCATGTATACAAACAGTATGAATATAATTATTACAAGACTGTATAGTTGATGCAAATGATATTCAAAACTTTCATAAATGTTTGACTCAACATTTTAATGACATTGAAAATTGATAAAGTCTGACTGTTTAGATCTAGGTCATGTAGGTCAAATGTAGGTATTGTTCATACTTTTTATAAAATTTAACTATGATTTATAAAAAAAATTTGTAGCAAATGATTCTGTTTTCTTTGTAATTGTTTCAATGCAATACATTAATAAGCAACCAATTTGAATGTCATACCATTTGTGGTGTTCTAAAGAATTTGTTTATATATTTGCAGATTAAATAATAAAATATACACTTTTCGTGTTATTTTAAATTAAAATTTTCTTCTGTTTCAGCTTGTGTACAGTTTTCAATCCACTACGTAAGAATTCAGTGAATACATTATTCCATTCACTTTATAACATTTTCCTTCAATTCTAAGAGAAAACATTTTTGCAAATTGTTCTTCAATGATCTTCTTCCGTATATTTGATATGAGGGAGCGATATAAATGAGTGGATAAAACTGGTGTTCCTTTGTTCTGCATTCTCCTTTCTTTCGAATAATATATATAATATGTTGTTGCTTTTATGCAATAGTGTTTTTGTGTATCTATGATAGAACTCCATTTTGTTTATTGGCATTATCATGTGATAATGATGAAATTTCCTGTTTCTTTTTTGCAGGAAAGCACACATTCCAGTTCAAATTAATCCAATTATGCACTTTGTAAATAAATTTCAACTTTAAGTTTCCTCTTCAGTAATGACCTATTGATCATGAAAACCAAGATGTCTGATCACCTATAAATACACAAAATAAACAAATAAAATGTTATAAATGGAGAGAGAAACAGCAATAAATGTTTTTCATATGTATCTTTCTTTATTAAAATTCATTAAGTAAACTTGAACCTTGCGAAAAATAATTAGCTGTGATGTAAGACTAGAAAGTATAAAACGCAAAATAAAGTAGTCGCGAAAAATTAGTTGATTTACATTAGTCCAGTCTGTGTTTGCAGGAAATTTACATCATAGGTTGCCATATTCCTATTGTGCCTGTCCAAAGTTCAGAGCCTGTAGTTTTTGTAAGTTTAGTCTGACACTAACATTTAGTGGTTGTTGTTGTTGTTGTTTCATACCGGTTATATTTATTTTTTGTAATTCATTTTGTTTTGGACATGTTGGATTGTTTCAATTTTTCATCTTTGGGTCTTTTATAGCTGCCTTCTTTGACTATAGGGTATGGATTTTTTCATTATTGAAGGTCGTCACAGGCCTACAATTGCTTTCTTAAAGCCATGATAGTTTTCATATTTAATATACCACATCTATTAATTTTTATAGTAATCATGATTATCATCTTTCAAGTTCAACAACTTTAAAAAATAAATAAAAGTGGCCTTACCATTTAGGTTTAGTTTGCTTCTGCAAATTTTAAATTGCCTATCATTTCTGCTGTTTATAATTTCTCTGTATCTTCTATAGTTCTTGTCCTATACATAAAAGAGTAAAAAACACTGTGCGGGACAAATTTGCCATTCCGGTATCGGCAAATCTGACTTTGTCGGTTTACAAGATATCCAAAAAAAAATTTGCCCAGTGATAGATTATTGAAAAATTAAAAAAATGCCATATGTCCCAACTTGTCACTGTTGTCACTCTTGTCACTGCAGCTGATTAAAAGTACATTTCCCATGGGAAATTTGATAATTCCCATGGGAATATTAGAATTTCCCATGGGAACATTGAAAGTTCCCATGGGAAAAATTACTTTAGAGTTCCCATAGGAACTTTAAAGTTCCCATGGGAACATAAGTAAATTGTTTGTTCCCATGGGAAGTTCTAAATTTCCCAAGGGAACTTTTCTTCCCAAGGGAACTCCTTTTCTTCCCATGGGAAAATACTTTTCCCATGGGAACAATATTTTTTCCCATGGGAACAATATTTTTTCCCATGGGAACAATATTTTTTCCCATGGGAACAATAATTTTTCCCTTGGGAACAATAATTTTTCCCTTGGGAACAATATGTTTTCCCATGGGAACAATAATTGTTCACATGGGAAGTGATATAACTAAAAAGAAAACATAAAAAAATCCTCTAATTGCATGAGCATGATGAGTGAAGCAATTTCACAAAACGGACTAAGTTATTATGGGTACAAGTATTTCTTTGAATCTTAATTGTAGAAATATATAATTGTGTGTTCTACGATTTTTGTCTAGGCATGCTTAATTGAAAGTAAATCACTATGTGTCAAAAATTTAACTACTATAAATTCAGAAATTATTGCTGTTTTTATTATTGTGAAAATAGTGACAGGGTTATAATCACAATAATATACACTTGCATATTGAAATTTTTTATGAACTAAACAGGATTATTCTAAATTTTGCACACAAAAAAATGATGAAATTGAGAAAAATCGCACTTACAATTGCTAGCAATAATTTCTGAATTTTCAGTATATAGTTTTGCATATATAGCTTTCACACCATTGCACACAGTGTCTTATGTTTATCCATTTGAATGTTTTTGTGTTTTTTTCATGCAGACATTTAAATGTTGATAGGTCTTGCTCATTGTTGACGGCTGTTCAGTCACTGGCTGAAAATACCTTTATCTCTGGTTTTTAGTTGTCTCATTGGCAATCACATACCATATCCTTACCTAATTTCAACACTTCTTAATTTAAGTTATGTACATTTGAGAATATCATTTTCAAAAAGACAAAACATTACAATTGGTATAACAAATAAGGCACTTGTGTTTTAATATTTCATCTTTCACTGAGATAACACCATCAAGTAAAATGTGTGAAACAAAAACAGAAAATTAAACAAACAGCAATAAAATAACTTAAGCAAGTGTCAATAAACCTGCACAAATAACATGAATAATATATCTAAGGTCATAAGCAAGTGACAATAAACATACAGCAATAATATATCTAAGGTCATAAGCATAAACATGCAGCAATATTATACATTGTATATCTAAGGTCATAAGCAAAAGACAATCAACATACAGCAATAGTATATCTAACATGTCTAAGGTCATAAGCAAAAGACAATCAACATACAGCAATAGTATATCTAAGGTCATAAGCATAAACATGCAGCAATAATATATCTAAGGTCATAAGCAAGTGACAATCAACATACAGCAATAATGTATCTAAGGTCATAAGCATTTTAAAAAAACCATGCAGCAATAATATATCTAAGGTCATAAGCAAGTGACAATCAACATACAGCAATAATGTATCTAAGGTCAAAAGTATAAACATGCAGCAATAATATATCTAATTTCATAAGCATTAACATACAGCAATAATATATCTAAGGTCATAAGCATAAACATACAGCATTAATAATATATCTAAGGTCATAAGCAAGAGAAAATAAACAGGTCTTGTATAAGAATATTAACAGTATCCGGGACAAGTTTACAATTCCGCTGAGTGCAAAAGTTGTCACCTTAATTTTTGGAGTTAAGTCAAAATGAAGTTGATAACTTGATTGGTATTGGTTCTCTGATATTTGTCCTAAATATGTTTGGCTCTAGCACCACTGTTGAAAAAGTAATGCCCCTTTTTTCAACAATTTCCTCAGAGGAAAAAGAGTTTTCCTCAAGGGAAAAAGATTTCCCTTAGGGAATTTGCTGCATAATTATTTCCTTTGAGGAAATTCTTTTTCTTTTGAGGAAAATTTGCCGCTTCAAATTTTCCTTTGAGGAAACTTCCTCTAAGGAAATCATTGTTCTTCAAATTTCCTCTAAGGAAATTTCTGAACATCAAATTTCCCTTAAGGAAATGTTTTTCCTCTATAAAAATTTCATAACAGTTCAAACATTGACAAACAGTATAAATATATTTTCTCCTAGACTGAATTATTGATCATGTTGATACAAAAGATTATATAAAATAAACACTTTTCATGTCAAATTAACTTGTCTTCTGTTTCAGCTGCTGTGTATAATTATTCTACCCCCTACATAACAGTTCAGTGCATAAATAATTCCATTCACAAGACATCTTCCTTCAATTGGTTGAATAAATTTTGGCAACTTGTTCTTCCAACATCTTCTCTGTATATTTGATATGATGGAGAGCCATACATGTACATAATATTATGTACATGAATGGATAACGCATGTGTTTATTTCGACAACAAACATGACAAAGATACTATTTTTTTTCTTAATTTCTCCATAATCCATCAGTGAATATGTAGGTTGTTACATTTTACACCATTGTGTCCTTGTGCATCTTTGATAGTACTCCATTTTGTTTATAGCAATTTTGTAGAATTTTTTCTATTTCTTTTTCCAGAAAAACACACAATTGAGTTCATTTCACATTAATTAATCCAATTAGCACATTATGTAGAAAAGTATTAACAAATAAGTTTCCTCTTCAGTATAGACTTGCAGGACCTGACGATGATCATAAAAACCAAGATATCTGACCTATAAATACACAAAATAAAAAAAAAAGTTATAAACATGATAAATGGAGAAAAAAACAGCAATATAAATAGGCTTATTTTATCATGTTTTAATTAAAGTCATAAGAAACCTCAAATTAAAAAAAAATATGTATAATAATTATGTTTTTTATAACTAAATGGATAGTTTTCATTATGCAACTTAAGTACATATACTTTTTTCTGAGGAAAATTCTTTAATTTGTCCACATTTAGAAGAAGTTTACTTATTTTTAATTGCTTGCTTCCAGGAAGCAATTCGCCGATACATATTTTCCATATACATAGTGACCCGAGCGTAACCCTCCTCGTAAAAATCCGGTGACCACAATATGCAAGGATCTGTCATTGAAATAAACAAATAGCTGATTATACATGTTAAACACGTGCTCAATACCCATGCTTTTTGTGATTTGTTTACTATAAGGTGGCAATCGGTAAAACTCAGCTTCAAAACACGGCATTTAATGAGCAGCCATATTTGTTAAATCATAACAAACAGAGAGAAAAAAAAATTGACGATTTATATGATATACTTGTGAAAATAATGATAAAATCGTGCACAGAGGACTAAGTTTATGATGTATACATGCATTGGTTCAAAAGTTGGACAAACTTATGTTTCATCACTCACTCGTTTCATATGACTTTAACATTTGAGAAACTTTCATTTGATATTCTTACTTGTCATGCTTTATATGAGTTCTCTTATTTCAGTGCTTTGTGTCCAAGATTAAATATTCGTTGTTTAGTGCCTTGCAGTGATATTTAAAGTTTAGCCACTTGCAAAAGTTGTTATAGAATGTTCATATGCTGTGTTATTTGAACCACTGTCCTATATTATGGTCAGGTAAGAGGTTGAGTGCTCACAGACATGATATTTTTTTATTAATTGTTATTGTTTTTGAACATGTTGAACTAAATTGGATTGTTTAAATCTTTTCATGTTGGGATCTTTATTGGCTGACCTATAAAGGAAGTGTTGTCTCATTATTGAAGGCCAGCCCATCATTGGCCTTTAATTTCTTGCATCCACTTCTTTGAACTCTGGTGGATAAGTCACTCATTTACCATACCACATCTTCTTATTTTTATAAGAGTCATCATTCAAAGGCAATTACTTTTATCATGTTTATTACAGTAATTCAGAAATTATCCAGAGGTTTTTAGTAATGCGATTAATGTGACTGGGTGAGTATCGCAAAAAATAAGAAATCATATTTTGATAACAGAACAATATATATATATCATGTATATATAATTGATGCAGATTTTTTTTGTAATCACAATAAGTTGTCCATTCCCTGAAAAATAATAAATGCAAGCAATAATTTCTGAATTTACAGTATATAGAAGTGGTCTTACCATTTAGGCCTTGTTGTATTCTGTTTATCTTGTTTTGTCGCTCATTTCTATTGAAACTGTTTATATTTTTCATTATTTTTCTATATTTCTTGTCCTATAAAACATAAAAAGGGTAAAAACTATTATTAAACATCAGTATTTTCTTTATATACAATAATATTTAATAAGAATGGAATATTTGTGCTATTTCATTTCACAAACTTTTGTCAGTCATGACTTTCAAAGACTTTCACCCTGGTCAATAGTTTAAAAAACAAACATTCCCATACTTTTTCTTGGTGTTCGTACTAATTTTTCATTGGACAACAAAAACATGATTCAACTATTCTTCTATATTTGTTTTGCTTGACTACGTTAAACTCTGAAATATTGTTTACAGTATAATCTGTATGTGTCCTAACTCATCAAAATTTCAAATTAATATATAAATAACCAATAAGAATGCTATGCATGGCTCAGCTTGATACAAACGTACACTTTAAACCCTGAACAGTTGGAGCAAGTATGGACACAACATTCAATTCAAACTTTTCTACATTGGTTAGAGGTATAGGGGGAGGTTGAGATCTCACAAACATGTTTAACTCCGCCGCATTTTGCGCCTGTCCCAAGTCAGGAGCCTCTGGCCTTTGTAAGTCTTGTTTTATTTGAATTTTAGTTTCTTGTGTACACTTTGGAAATTAGTATGGCGTTCATTATCACTGAACTAGTATATATTTGTTTAGGGGCCAGCTGAAGGACGCTTCCGGTGCGGGAATTTCTCGCTACATTGAAGACCTGTTGGTGACCTTCTGCTGTTGTTTTTTTATTTGGTCGGGTTGTTGTCTCTTTGACAAATTCCCCATTTCCATTCTCAATTTTATGGATACAACTCTGAATTGTAAATTTGGATTGTGATTCAATAGTTGATGCAGCATAGGTTTCTGACATTGAATGAATGTGGTCCAAGTACTTAAAAATTTTAAATTGACAATTAACCTCTAAAATGGTCCAATATTCAAAATCTTAATACATGGTTAGATGCAGCATATATATCAACACGATCAAAGAACCCAAATAATTCATTATTTGATGAAATCAAATAAAGTTCAATTTTGGACCCTTTAGATCTCAATGTGGACCAATTTGTTAACGGGCCAAAATATCAAAAATCTAAATGAATGGTTAGATTCAGCATATCAAAGAACCCCATATATACATATTCAATTTTTTTGAAATCAAACAAAGTAAAATATTGGACCCCAATTTGGACCAACTTGAAATTTGGGCCCATACTAAAAATCTAAGTAAATATTCAGATTCAGCATATTAACATGATTAAAGAACACCAAGAATTTAAATATTATTAAAATCAAAATAAGTTTAATTTTGGACCCTTTGAACCTTAAGATAGACCAATTTAAACAGGACCAAAAAACTAGGAATCTAAATACACAGTTAGATTTGGAATATATATATATATATATATCAAAGAACCCCAATAATTCAATTTTCTATAAAATCAAACAAAGTTTAATATTGGCCCCTTTTGGCCCCTAATTCATGTAATTTCTAAACTCTGGACAAAAACTCTGGTCACAAACCCTGTGTTTGAGTTTCATAGATTTCTGTTAACTTATACTAATAGTAATTATGCGAAAACTAAGTGTCTTCGGACTACGACGACTACATAATAAAATTGAGAATGGGAATGGGGAATGTGTCAAAGACCCCCCTTTTTTGGACTATCAATGCATTTGAATGGGGACATGTAATTACCCCCCCCCCCCTTTTTGTCCTGGGTTAGGAAACCCCTTTTTAAAATGACTGGATCCGCCCCTGAAGGGTCTATCATTAAGTTTGACAACTTCAGACATACTACTTTACCAAAAAAATTGACACATTTCATCCAATTTAATTTCATTCTTTACTTGCTATTTCATCCATAATATTTTAAAGAAAGAAATTTGGAAGGAGTATGATTTTAATTTGCAAGTTATACACTATCCAAACTAGAGACCTAATAGAGTAGATATATACTTGACTAAGGGAGCTACCATTTGATTTTTATGGGGGGGCTAGGATGAAAAATTTTATCCTGCATTTTTTTTTTAGCTGTAATCTCTGTCCTGCCTTTTTCTTTTTCACTCTGTTCGTTCCTGCCTTTCTTTTTTTAGTTTATCCTGACTTTTTTTACCAAAATTGTCGTCCTGACTTTTTTTTTTTGCTAGTGTCTCATCCTGCCTTTTTTTCTTCTCAAAACTCCTGTTCTGCCTATTTTTTTTCAAATTTCATCCTAGCCCCCCCCATAAAAATCAAATGGAAGCTCCCTAATTTAAATCAAACTTGGGGTGATTGGGGACAAAGATTTAAGGGAATAGATGACAGTTTACCTATGTACAATGATCTAGCTTCATGGCAATGGCATACATTACAGACTACATGTACATCATGTACATGGTCATTCTTAATTGTGTTTAAACTTTGGGAGTTCATTTTTTTAATGTTTAAAGCTAACAATTTCAACTACATACATTTATCAAGATTTGATTCTACATTTATATATAATTGTGTATGTCACATGTATGTACATGATGTATTTTAATGTAAAGCATCTGAAAACTCATTAGCCGTTTCATATTTATTTCAGTTCTTCAAAAGGCAAATTTATATGAGCCTATGCCTGAAAACAGAGATTTCTTATTAAGGAGAAAGCGACGCCCCCCCTTTTTGGTGTGAAATATTTTGTTGATTATATAGGGAATCACTGAAGCATGACTGGAGCAAGCATCCCCCTCTGCCCCCCCCCCCCCCCCCCCAAAAAAAACAACAAAAAATTAAAAAAATGGAAATTTCTGGATCTGCCCATGTCAACCTTTCACTCAGGTCATTGGTGAAGAGTTGTCACACAAAATAAATGATATCAAATGTTCATATGTATATGTTTTAGCTCGTGTAGGTGTAAGGAGGCAACCATTTGATTTGTAGGGCGAACAGGTGAATAATCTTGCCTTGTAAAACTTGTGCTATAAATAAAAATTAATACATTTCCATTTAAAAATCCGTCAGCCCAATCTCATCCAGTGAAATAGATTATTATCTGTTTTCGAAATTATATGGAAGTACTTAGTAGTTCAGACGCATTGCAAGGCATTTTTTCTAAGGAGACGTGTAGACTCATTTAATTGGGGGAATGGAACCAATAAATTGATAGGATCCGATATGATCTTCCCAGTACGGAGCACCTATTTTTTTTAGGTAATTATTATTAGTGTCGGTGATCTCACAAGTAAATCAGAGAAAATATTGCATGCAAATTAATGAGCAGAGAAGAGACAATTATCAACTTGTGTATTATTCATTTTCTCGCAGTTATTTACGGTAAATTAACTATATGTATATATATCCCAAAACAGGTGTTCGGTTCTAGTACTATACAATTTAGTAAAACTGCTATATTTTGGGGCCGAAAAGGGGTCTTACTGAACCTACTCCTTTATAAATCTTAAGTAGGAATGCGTGGGTTCCATTTCATGAGACCTATACGGATTTTTTATAAAATAAATTTAAAAATTATAAATACAGTTTTCAATTCTTTCCCGGCATAGATAAAAAAAATATGAAAATAAATAATCTTTTGAAAATAATACGATATGGTTTAATTATTTCACTTCATTATAATGATAAATCCTTTAGATCTGAAATGTTTAATTAAAACGAATTTATCATTTTGATCTACCGATAAACTTTAAATTGAAGTGACATGGTCAGTTAAGTAACCTGATTAGTTGCATGGCTGATTACCATCTTACAGGTTACCCAGTAATTTTCCATATGACACTAGCGTGTACCCTTGGGGTGTGTATAACTTATTTTTTGGGGAACATCCTGTCCACGTGTAATACTTAGCATATATTGCAACATTTGACATTAAACAAATTTTCTTTGTAGCATCGGAGGCAATTTCATGTTCAACCACACAGAAAATTTCACAAAAAAAATATGATAAAATCATAAGAAAAAGAATAAGAAATACTAACAAATAAATTTGGCATTAATAAAACGAGGATTCGTGTATTCAAGAGCTTATTTTCAGTGGACAACAACAAATGGAAGTTTTTAACGACCTTGACTGGCTATAATATATATATAGCACTTGCACGGTCGTTCCAGTGGACATATTTCATACCAGATTACCTATTCTTTTTATATATATGACAATTATTGTTCAATCTGATACACGTACCTATAATGTACAGTATTTTGAACAGCTTCAAATATATGGGGTCCGTAGTAAGGTAAACGGACAGAAAGTCACAGGACAAAAAGTCACAGGACATAAAGTCACAAGTTTGGTAGGACTAAAAGTCACAAGACAAAAAGTCACAAATAATATGTTGACAATTGTTTTGAATATATAAGAGAAATATCTTGAAATATTTACTTTTTATTACATACATTCATATTAAAGTTTAGGAAATGTCTCATTATACTTGAAAAATGAAGATTTAATTAATTTTAATCATGCAAAAGAAAGATTTCTTGGCACCATGAAGCCATTTAAGTACAAAGCCACTTTGACATTTTGTTTTTTTAACAATTATTTGATTTACTTCGATATTTTTTTGATAAATTTTGTTTACAAAGTTAGATTTTATGCAATAGTTCAAGAGAAATGCAAAAATATTTTTGTAGAAATATGCGTTTTTTATTCAAAGAAAATAGTCAGAATAAATGAATTGTGACTTTTTGTCCTGTGACTTTTTGTCCGTGACTTTTTGTCTGTGACTTTTTGTCCTGTGACTTTCTGTCCTACATTCCGTAGTAATACCACAAAGGATCTCCTTAGTGCACTAAGAACAAAAATGTGCACTAAGGACCTGATGGAATGATACAACTGTTACAAAGGACATGGCATATAAAAATAGACTTTTTAAAAATTCATAATTTTAAATTTTACAATTATACCTTTTTTTAATTAGAAAGTTATCGAATGTGTATTTGACACGTGCCTAAAAAAATTGATTGTCACCTTTTTAGTGTAATAGGTAGAAATTCACGTTCGCTCAACCTTGACCCGTTCATAATCCGCTAGTATACTGTTTAAACATGTATATATGGTATTTTAAATTGTTCTCTATTTTTTTCCCATTTGTTTGTTTCTGCCGTATTTATTCTGTCTGTTATAATTTTTACTTCTAAAGTAATAAAGTATTTTCAACTCTTTTCAGTTTGGGAATTTTTAATCCTTTTAATTTTAAAAAGACAAATAATTGTGAACACTTCACGGAAAAGTGAGGATTTATATTTGGTTGCTTAACGTCCAGTTGCCAATACTTCATTCATTTTTCTGATGTCAGGGACCATGCCTCACAGCAAGGTTTTATAAGGATAGAACATAGGCAAATGCAAATAGATTCTATTGACTATATCTTTGCTGCTTTGGTCTCTGCATGTATAAATAATGATTCATTATGTTTTATGGGATACTTAACTTCTGTTCTACAAATTTTATATTAAAATATATTCTGATTTTTCATTTTTAATGAGATTTTAGTTTCTGTTGATTAGAGGCAGTACAAAAAACATGTTTTAATCATAATTAAGGTGAACCCAGCCCCCCCCCCCCCCCCCCTCTGTCAACGTGACACCCAACCACACAGCTTGAAAATCTTAAAATATTTTTTAATGTTATCTTTACTATATATTGAATAGGGTGACACGTTGTCGCTACATAATAACCAGATAAAATGGATCTTGTTTATACAAAAAATATTTCAAGATTGTGGTTTCTCAAACATATGGGAGTCACAAAATTTTGTTAATAAAGAATGGTTAAAAACTGTCATAAAGCAGAGATTGCTAGATCAATATATTCAGAACTGGAATTCCCTCATTCAAAATTCGTCAAAAGGTATAAACTACAAAAATTTTAAGAAAAACTTGAAATTGAAGAATATTTTAATATTTTGGACTTCAAAGACGCTATTGTTTTTTGTCGGTTTCAAACGACTAATACTAAGTTGCCGATTGAAACAGGAAGATGGCAAAACGTAATCAGAGAAAACCGCTTTTGCAGTCTATGTAACAATCGACAAATAGGTGACGAATATCATTTTATATTTGAATGCAAATTTTTCAATCAAAAACGAAAAGAGTTTTTAACTGCATATTTTACAAAACGGCAAAATACAGTTAAATTCTCTGAAGTTATGTCAAGTACAAGAAAACCAGTTCTGAAGAAGCTTTGGTTTTTTTATAGAAAATATAAATACTTGTGTTTGTCGGCCCGTGCTTGTACTCCTGGCTTGTAACTTTTGTAACATCTCTCGCTTTTTGTACATATTGTAAATATTTATTGTTGTATTTGTTATCTCTGTACCGATGTAATGCATTTGCTTTATGAGAATAAAGATATATATAGTAACTTCTTTAAATATACACAAGTCATAATTACATTGGCCAGAGGAAACTTGATAATTAGAGGATCAAAGGATTTAATTAAGACAATCCAAGACTGCTACCTCTATATTTTATTATACATATCTTTATTAGCCTCATTTAGGGTGATACAGCAATTGCAAAACGGGTAGATACGATCTGTAATCAAATAATTAAACTAATCAAAAGTTTATTTAGAGTAACCATATGCCGGATGAACAAAAAGTTTGCCATTTATTGAAAAACATATGGTTTTATATAACAAGAAAACTTCTCTAGTATTCTAAACATTTATCACGTACCCCCTCCCCCAAACCTCCGCTTCAAGCTCTAGATTCGCGCCTACACATTGTGAATTATATTTCTTACATCACGATGCTTATTACATTATAAAATAAAATGGTATTCATCTTCAATTGTTGAAATAAAGATGAATTGTTAAAAAAAAGCATTGACATCAGTTTTAAAGTTATTGTTTATAGGAGACAGTTATGATTTATAGTCTCTTTTTAAAACGTAATATAATTTTACCTCTTGGAGTTTTTCTATATTACTTCTGTAATCGGATTTTGAAGAACCCCACGGACACCACATACTCTCATGCATATGTCACTCATTCAAGGTATAATGATAATATATGTAAACTCTTGTGTTGTTAACAAGGAAACGAAATCTCAAAAGCATTTTTGTCTCAATTTGTATCTCAAAATAGGGTTCTTTAATTTAAAAAAAAAGCTTGCATAGCAATTTCCTTAAAAACAAAATATAACAAAGGCAAAGTTTTAAAACACAAAATTCATTTTTATTTTTTTATTTTTCTTTCATAAACTTGAAATTTTACCACGCTAAACCGTTAGGTTTATTCAACAACAACCATTAATTAATCAATAAGTAACGATAAAAAGACAATTGTGTATTGGATTAGGTTGATTGAACATGATGATTAGTGAATTTGCAATAAGCCGTTGGTCACGTGCCGAGTGGCACGCGTTGATTAAAAAGTCATTTAACTTCAAAATTACAATATCTATTGATACCTAACTTTACAGATATGAGGTATTTAATCATATCCTCCTATATATCCATATTCTCTGTGATCTTAAAACATCGTTTTAGTGTCCTCAGAGACATATATACACATGTGTATATATGTCTCTGGTGTCCTTAATTCAAAATTTTAACTTTCTTCTTACAGCGCCATTAAGAATTCCTTTGCGGTATTTCTACACACCGAAATATATGGCCTTATTGGTAAAATACCCACTGAAAATACCACAGTACTGAGGGGGGATAGGAGGGGTCCTGATCCCGAAATCCCGGACTTAAAAAAACGAAATCCCGAGGTCCCGAATTTAAATAAAGTAAATCCCGCCGTCCCGAAATCAGAAAAAAAGGATTCCCGGATCCCGAAAGGGTCAATCCCGAAATCCCGAACTTAAAAACACCCGATCCCGGAGTCCCGATAAAGGTCCTATCCCCCCTCAGTACTTAGTGTCACTAATAGTCAAATTATTGTGCCGTGAAAACTGGAAATGAAGTTTAGCGGGACATAGGAAATTACAAAAATATTAGAATTGTTTACTTACATAGTGTAAGCGGGATGCGGGAATCTAAAAAAAATAAATAGTTACTATAAAGCGAGATCCGTGAACAGAACCCCCAATGAGACCCCATTAGTTGTGGCTTATTTTTGGTCTTTTTAGCTAGTTTCCTTCCCCTACATTACTTGTAAGTTGATCGTTTTTGTAAAGCAGCACTCGAAGTCTGACAGTATATTACCAAGAAATGCACAAAATATTGAAAAAGAAGGTTTAGAAAATTTAAATAATGGTATGCACACACACTCCCCTGTCAGCACAGACAATTATATTTTTGTAAACGCGCCAAACTCATTTCTTCCACAGTGAGACAAGCTTTACAATGTTGATGGTGGTGAAAATCTAGTCCAAATAATTATGACGTCTTGCAAGGCTATTTTATTTCTGGAACGCTTTCCTCTGACGAAGCCGAAATGTGAAACCAAATCAACAAGAAGTCTAACATTTATAATAGAACTGAATATAAAATCGAAATGTAAATGGGGAATGTATCAAAAGACCAAAGAGCAGATAGCAGCCAAAGGGCACCAATGGGTCTTCAATGCAACGAGAAAATCCCACAACCCGAGGAGGGGTTCCTAACCAAAGACAAATGGGGGGGGGGGTCCAACTACATGTCCCCATTCAATACAATACAATACAATATGCTTTATTTGAAAAACACTCCGTCACATTGACAAGTGAAACAAGAGGTAAATTACAAAATACAATCACATACAATTAAAAAAGAAATAAAACAACTTAGAAATAAAATATATGGAAAATTACTTTATATTATAATATTTTAACATTATAATATTTTAGTTAACTTTGAAATGAATATAGACACATTTTTAAATAATAAGTTAATATTTGTCAATGACAGTTAGTCCTTTCATTTTTGCTTAATTCTGATATTTCACATAGTACTCTGGAATATGCTGATTTCTGATATTTTTTAACTAATAAAGAATTGCATTCAAATAAATAATGGAATTCATTGCCAATTGCAGTTAAACACAGATTGCATGTCCTTTCTTCTTTTGGAATGACTTATACCATCTTCCCAGCTCTACTGGGATTGTACATTGCAGCATCTTAATTTTGAAATATATTTACGTTCGAATGGTGTTAATTTTAAAATTCAAATGCATTGATCGTCCAATAAAGAACAATGTAGAAAGGGGGGTTCCAACATGTCCAACCCTCAGACCCTCCTGGATCCCTGCCTGTGAGGCATGCTTAGCTTGCCATTAAACAAAAATGTATACTAGTTGAGTGATAATGGACGTCATATTAAACTCTTTGATATTAAAAAAGAAACTAAAATAAAAATCATACAAAGGTCACAAAGGCCATAACTTCTGGCTCCTGACGTGGGAAAAGTGCAAAATGCAGTGGGGATGAAAGCCTTTACTGTAAATTCCTGAAATTACAATTATATAAATCATCTCACATCTTTGCGCATTTCTTGAAATTGGTCATATTAATAAATGCATGCAATATTTTCAGAAAATTTCAATATATAGGCTTTTTAAAAAAAGTCAATCTTGTGCATGATTTATCAATGATTATACTTGCACAATTAACGCATGTTGTTCTCAAAACTAAGAGGTGTCTATGCTATTTATGACAATTTTCCTGGTTCAGTGGTTATAGTTAAGTTTTTGTGTTTTGGTCTGTTTTTCTCATACTTTATGCAATAGGTCTACTATATTTGTTGTATGGTGTACATGTCTAGTGGGATGATGTCATCTGACCTTGACCTCATTTTCATGGTTCAGTGGTCAAAATTAAGTTTTTGAGTTTTGGTCTTTATCTATTAAATACTATAAGCCATAGGTCAACTGTATTTGGTGTATAGAAATATTTTTTGATCTATATGTCAGTGGCACAGGTTTTATTTGACCTTGATCTCATTTTCACGGTTCATTGATCAGTGTTTTTGTGATTTGGTCTATTTTTCTTAAACTATAAGTAATAGGTCAACTATAATTGTTGCATTGAAGCCTTGTTAGCTGTATATGTCTGCCTGGCATGGTTCATCTGACATTTACCTCATTCTCATGGTTCATTAGTCTTTATTTATTTATCTTGGTTAATGTTAAGTTTATGTGACAGTTGTGATAAAGCTTTATACTTAGGACTATCAACATATTATCAATGATTAGTAAAAGAAGGCGAGACATTTCAGCGTGTGCACTCTTCTTATTAAACACACATTAATATACATCATGTACATTAAACAGCAAAAAAAAATATTGATGCAAGATGCCATTCAATAATAACTTTTACTCTTTTATGTATAGGACAAGAACTATAGAAGATACAGAGAAATTATAAACAGCAGAAATGATAGGCAATTTAAAATTTGCAGAAGCAAACTAAACCTAAATGGTAAGGCCACTTTTATTTATTTTTTAAAGTTGTTGAACTTGAAAGATGATAATCATGATTACTATAAAAATTAATAGATGTGGTATATTAAATATGAAAACTATCATGGCTTTAAGAAAGCAATTGTAGGCCTGTGACGACCTTCAATAATGAAAAAATCCATACCCTATAGTCAAAGAAGGCAGCTATAAAAGACCCAAAGATGAAAAATTGAAACAATCCAACATGTCCAAAACAAAATGAATTACAAAAAATAAATATAACCGGTATGAAACAACAACAACAACAACCACTAAATGTTAGTGTCAGACTAAACTTACAAAAACTACAGGCTCTGAACTTTGGACAGGCACAATAGGAATATGGCAACCTATGATGTAAATTTCCTGCAAACACAGACTGGACTAATGTAAATCAACTAATTTTTTCGCGACTACTTTATTTTGCGTTTTATACTTTCTAGTCTTACATCACAGCTAATTATTTTTCGCAAGGTTCAAGTTTACTTAATGAATTTTAATAAAGAAAGATACATATGAAAAACATTTATTGCTGTTTCTCTCTCCATTTATAACATTTTATTTGTTTATTTTGTGTATTTATAGGTGATCAGACATCTTGGTTTTCATGATCAATAGGTCATTACTGAAGAGGAAACTTAAAGTTGAAATTTATTTACAAAGTGCATAATTGGATTAATTTGAACTGGAATGTGTGCTTTCCTGCAAAAAAGAAACAGGAAATTTCATCATTATCACATGATAATGCCAATAAACAAAATGGAGTTCTATCATAGATACACAAAAACACTATTGCATAAAAGCAACAACATATTATATATATTATTCGAAAGAAAGGAGAATGCAGAACAAAGGAACACCAGTTTTATCCACTCATTTATATCGCTCCCTCATATCAAATATACGGAAGAAGATCATTGAAGAACAATTTGCAAAAATGTTTTCTCTTAGAATTGAAGGAAAATGTTATAAAGTGAATGGAATAATGTATTCACTGAATTCTTACGTAGTGGATTGAAAACTGTACACAAGCTGAAACAGAAGAAAATTTTAATTTAAAATAACACGAAAAGTGTATATTTTATTATTTAATCTGCAAATATATAAACAAATTCTTTAGAACACCACAAATGGTATGACATTCAAATTGGTTGCTTATTAATGTATTGCATTGAAACAATTACAAAGAAAACAGAATCATTTGCTACAAATTTTTTTTATAAATCATAGTTAAATTTTATAAAAAGTATGAACAATACCTACATTTGACCTACATGACCTAGATCTAAACAGTCAGACTTTATCAATTTTCAATGTCATTAAAATGTTGAGTCAAACATTTATGAAAGTTTTGAATATCATTTGCATCAACTATACAGTCTTGTAATAATTATATTCATACTGTTTGTATACATGGTATAGCGAAGAAATGTTTAACAAGAACAAATAAGGGAAATTTGATGTTCAGAAATTTCTTTAGAGGAAATTTGAAGAACAATGATTTCATAAGAGGAAATTTGTTGTCTTGAAGGAAATCTTTTTCCCTTGAAAAAACAATTTCCCTTGAGGAAAAAACAATTTCCCTTTGAGGAAAAATCTTTTTCCTTTAGGGAAATTTGATTCCCTTGAGGAAAACAACTATTCCTCTAAGGAAATTGTTGAAAAAAGGGGCATAACTTTTTTAACAGTGGTGCTAGAGCCAAACAATTTTAGGACAAATATCAGGGAACCAATACCAACCAAGTTATCAACTTCATTTTGACTTAACTCTAAAAATTAAGGTGAACAACTTTTGCACTCCTGAAGCGGAATTGCAAACTTGTCCCGGAGACAAATCTGCTTTTCTGAGATGTTTTACAAGGTTCCAAAAATGTGTTATGCCCTACAGCTTTCCATCCAGCTAAGGCAGAAGTATATTCTCTTTTATTCTCATATATCCAGTATTTGCAACAAATTGTAATTTTTCTGAAGAAAACAATTCAAATGGAAAATAATGTTTGTATTGTAATATAGTATGTTCCCATGGGAAGAAAAATTGTTCCTATGTGAAAAAAAATTGTTCCCATGGGAAGAAAAATTGTTCCCATGGGAAGAAGATTTGTTCCCATGGGAAGAAATATTGTTCCCATGGGAAGAAAAATTGTTCCCATGGGAAGATAATTTGTTCCCATGGGAAGAATTAATTCCCATGGGAACTTTTTGTATTCATCTTTTCCCATGGGAACTTTAAAGTTCCTATGGGAACTCTAAACTTCCCATGGGAAAAGTAATTTTTCCCATGGGAACTTCCAAGGTTCCCATGGGAAATTCTAATATTCCCATGGGAATTATCAAATTTCCCATGGGAAATGTACTTTTAATCAGCTGCAGTGACAAGAGTGACAACAGTGACAAGTTGGGACATATGGCATTTTTTTAATTTTTCAATAATCTATCACTGGGCAAATTTTTTTTTTGATATCTTGTAAACCGACAAAGTCAGATTTGCCGATACCGGAATGGCAAATTTGTCCCGCACAGTGTTAAAAGTTATTATTGAATGGCATCTTGCATCAATATTTTTTTTTGCTGTTTAATGTACATGATGTATATTAATGTGTGTTTAATAAGAAGAGTGCACACGCTGAAATGTCTCGCCTTCTTTTACTAATCATTGATAATATGTTGATAGTCCTAAGTATAAAGCTTTATCACAACTGTCACATAAACTTAACATTAACCAAGATAAATAAATAAAGACTAATGAACCATGAGAATGAGGTAAATGTCAGATGAACCATGCCAGGCAGACATATACAGCTAACAAGGCTTCAATGCAACAATTATAGTTGACCTATTACTTATAGTTTAAGAAAAATAGACCAAATCACAAAAACACTGATCAATGAACCGTGAAAATGAGATCAAGGTCAAATAAAACCTGTGCCACTGACATATAGATCAAAAAATATTTCTATACACCAAATACAGTTGACCTATGGCTTATAGTATTTAATAGATAAAGACCAAAACTCAAAAACTTAATTTTGACCACTGAACCATGAAAATGAGGTCAAGGTCAGATGACATCATCCCACTAGACATGTACACCATACAACAAATATAGTAGACCTATTGCATAAAGTATGAGAAAAACAGACCAAAACACAAAAACTTAACTATAACCACTGAACCAGGAAAATTGTCATAAATAGCATAGACACCTCTTAGTTTTGAGAACAACATGCGTTAATTGTGCAAGTATAATCATTGATAAATCATGCACAAGATTGACTTTTTTTAAAAAGCCTATATATTGAAATTTTCTGAAAATATTGCATGCATTTATTAATATGACCAATTTCAAGAAATGCGCAAAGATGTGAGATGATTTATATAATTGTAATTTCAGGAATTTACAGTAAAGGCTTTCATCCCCACTGCATTTTGCACTTTTCCCACGTCAGGAGCCAGAAGTTATGGCCTTTGTGACCTTTGTATGATTTTTATTTTAGTTTCTTTTTTAATATCAAAGAGTTTAATATGACGTCCATTATCACTCAACTAGTATACATTTTTGTTTAATGGCAAGCTAAGCATGCCTCACAGGCAGGGATCCAGGAGGGTCTGAGGGTTGGACATGTTGGAACCCCCCTTTCTACATTGTTCTTTATTGGACGATCAATGCATTTGAATTTTAAAATTAACACCATTCGAACGTAAATATATTTCAAAATTAAGATGCTGCAATGTACAATCCCAGTAGAGCTGGGAAGATGGTATAAGTCATTCCAAAAGAAGAAAGGACATGCAATCTGTGTTTAACTGCAATTGGCAATGAATTCCATTATTTATTTGAATGCAATTCTTTATTAGTTAAAAAATATCAGAAATCAGCATATTCCAGAGTACTATGTGAAATATCAGAATTAAGCAAAAATGAAAGGACTAACTGTCATTGACAAATATTAACTTATTATTTAAAAATGTGTCTATATTCATTTCAAAGTTAACTAAAATATTATAATGTTAAAATATTATAATATAAAGTAATTTTCCATATATTTTATTTCTAAGTTGTTTTATTTCTTTTTTAATTGTATGTGATTGTATTTTGTAATTTACCTCTTGTTTCACTTGTCAATGTGACGGAGTGTTTTTCAAATAAAGCATATTGTATTGTATTGTATTGAATGGGGACATGTAGTTGGACCCCCCCCCCCCCCCCCATTTGTCTTTGGTTAGGAACCCCTCCTCGGGTTGTGGGATTTTCTCGTTGCATTGAAGACCCATTGGTGCCCTTTGGCTGCTATCTGCTCTTTGGTCTTTTGATACATTCCCCATTTACATTTCGATTTTATATTCAGTTCTATTATAAATGTTAGACTTCTTGTTGATTTGGTTTCACATTTCGGCTTCGTCAGAGGAAAGCGTTCCAGAAATAAAATAGCCTTGCAAGACGTCATAATTATTTGGACTAGATTTTCACCACCATCAACATTGTAAAGCTTGTCTCACTGTGGAAGAAATGAGTTTGGCGCGTTTACAAAAATATAATTGTCTGTGCTGACAGGGGAGTGTGTGTGCATACCATTATTTAAATTTTCTAAACCTTCTTTTTCAATATTTTGTGCATTTCTTGGTAATATACTGTCAGACTTCGAGTGCTGCTTTACAAAAACGATCAACTTACAAGTAATGTAGGGGAAGGAAACTAGCTAAAAAGACCAAAAATAAGCCACAACTAATGGGGTCTCATTGGGGGTTCTGTTCACGGATCTCGCTTTATAGTAACTATTTATTTTTTTTAGATTCCCGCATCCCGCTTACACTATGTAAGTAAACAATTCTAATATTTTTGTAATTTCCTATGTCCCGCTAAACTTCATTTCCAGTTTTCACGGCACAATAATTTGACTATTAGTGACACTAAGTACTGAGGGGGGATAGGACCTTTATCGGGACTCCGGGATCGGGTGTTTTTAAGTTCGGGATTTCGGGATTGACCCTTTCGGGATCCGGGAATCCTTTTTTTCTGATTTCGGGACGGCGGGATTTACTTTATTTAAATTCGGGACCTCGGGATTTCGTTTTTTTAAGTCCGGGATTTCGGGATCAGGACCCCTCCTATCCCCCCTCAGTACTGTGGTATTTTCAGTGGGTATTTTACCAATAAGGCCATATATTTCGGTGTGTAGAAATACCGCAAAGGAATTCTTAATGGCGCTGTAAGAAGAAAGTTAAAATTTTGAATTAAGGACACCAGAGACATATATACACATGTGTATATATGTCTCTGAGGACACTAAAACGATGTTTTAAGATCACAGAGAATATGGATATATAGGAGGATATGATTAAATACCTCATATCTGTAAAGTT
Source organism: Mytilus edulis (assembly GCA_019925275.1). Classification (NCBI taxonomy): domain Eukaryota; kingdom Metazoa; phylum Mollusca; class Bivalvia; order Mytilida; family Mytilidae; genus Mytilus; species Mytilus edulis. Next base: position 31,624,566 of record CM034359.1, read on the forward strand.
AGGTATCAATAGATATTGTAATTTTGAAGTTAAATGACTTTTTAATCAACGCGTGCCACTCGGCACGTGACCAACGGCTTATTGCAAATTCACTAATCATCATGTTCAATCAACCTAATCCAATACACAATTGTCTTTTTATCGTTACTTATTGATTAATTAATGGTTGTTGTTGAATAAACCTAACGGTTTAGCGTGGTAAAATTTCAAGTTTATGAAAGAAAAATAAAAAAATAAAAATGAATTTTGTGTTTTAAAACTTTGCCTTTGTTATATTTTGTTTTTAAGGAAATTGCTATGCAAGCTTTTTTTTTAAATTAAAGAACCCTATTTTGAGATACAAATTGAGACAAAAATGCTTTTGAGATTTCGTTTCCTTGTTAACAACACAAGAGTTTACATATATTATCATTATACCTTGAATGAGTGACATATGCATGAGAGTATGTGGTGTCCGTGGGGTTCTTCAAAATCCGATTACAGAAGTAATATAGAAAAACTCCAAGAGGTAAAATTATATTACGTTTTAAAAAGAGACTATAAATCATAACTGTCTCCTATAAACAATAACTTTAAAACTGATGTCAATGCTTTTTTTTAACAATTCATCTTTATTTCAACAATTGAAGATGAATACCATTTTATTTTATAATGTAATAAGCATCGTGATGTAAGAAATATAATTCACAATGTGTAGGCGCGAATCTAGAGCTTGAAGCGGAGGTTTGGGGGAGGGGGTACGTGATAAATGTTTAGAATACTAGAGAAGTTTTCTTGTTATATAAAACCATATGTTTTTCAATAAATGGCAAACTTTTTGTTCATCCGGCATATGGTTACTCTAAATAAACTTTTGATTAGTTTAATTATTTGATTACAGATCGTATCTACCCGTTTTGCAATTGCTGTATCACCCTAAATGAGGCTAATAAAGATATGTATAATAAAATATAGAGGTAGCAGTCTTGGATTGTCTTAATTAAATCCTTTGATCCTCTAATTATCAAGTTTCCCTCTGGCCAATGTAATTATGACTTGTGTATATTTAAAGAAGTTACTATATATATCTTTATTCTCATAAAGCAAATGCATTACATCGGTACAGAGATAACAAATACAACAATAAATATTTACAATATGTACAAAACAAGCGAGAGATGTTACAAAAGTTACAAGCCAGGAGTACAAGCACGGGCCGACAAACACAAGTATTTATATTTTCTATAAAAAAACCAAAGCTTCTTCAGAACTGGTTTTCTTGTACTTGACATAACTTCAGAGAATTTAACTGTATTTTGCCGTTTTGTAAAATATGCAGTTAAAAACTCTTTTCGTTTTTGATTGAAAAATTTGCATTCAAATATAAAATGATATTCGTCACCTATTTGTCGATTGTTACATAGACTGCAAAAGCGGTTTTCTCTGATTACGTTTTGCCATCTTCCTGTTTCAATCGGCAACTTAGTATTAGTCGTTTGAAACCGACAAAAAACAATAGCGTCTTTGAAGTCCAAAATATTAAAATATTCTTCAATTTCAAGTTTTTCTTAAAATTTTTGTAGTTTATACCTTTTGACGAATTTTGAATGAGGGAATTCCAGTTCTGAATATATTGATCTAGCAATCTCTGCTTTATGACAGTTTTTAACCATTCTTTATTAACAAAATTTTGTGACTCCCATATGTTTGAGAAACCACAATCTTGAAATATTTTTTGTATAAACAAGATCCATTTTATCTGGTTATTATGTAGCGACAACGTGTCACCCTATTCAATATATAGTAAAGATAACATTAAAAAATATTTTAAGATTTTCAAGCTGTGTGGTTGGGTGTCACGTTGACAGAGGGGGGGGGGGGGGGGGGCTGGGTTCACCTTAATTATGATTAAAACATGTTTTTTGTACTGCCTCTAATCAACAGAAACTAAAATCTCATTAAAAATGAAAAATCAGAATATATTTTAATATAAAATTTGTAGAACAGAAGTTAAGTATCCCATAAAACATAATGAATCATTATTTATACATGCAGAGACCAAAGCAGCAAAGATATAGTCAATAGAATCTATTTGCATTTGCCTATGTTCTATCCTTATAAAACCTTGCTGTGAGGCATGGTCCCTGACATCAGAAAAATGAATGAAGTATTGGCAACTGGACGTTAAGCAACCAAATATAAATCCTCACTTTTCCGTGAAGTGTTCACAATTATTTGTCTTTTTAAAATTAAAAGGATTAAAAATTCCCAAACTGAAAAGAGTTGAAAATACTTTATTACTTTAGAAGTAAAAATTATAACAGACAGAATAAATACGGCAGAAACAAACAAATGGGAAAAAAATAGAGAACAATTTAAAATACCATATATACATGTTTAAACAGTATACTAGCGGATTATGAACGGGTCAAGGTTGAGCGAACGTGAATTTCTACCTATTACACTAAAAAGGTGACAATCAATTTTTTTTAGGCACGTGTCAAATACACATTCGATAACTTTCTAATTAAAAAAAGGTATAATTGTAAAATTTAAAATTATGAATTTTTAAAAAGTCTATTTTTATATGCCATGTCCTTTGTAACAGTTGTATCATTCCATCAGGTCCTTAGTGCACATTTTTGTTCTTAGTGCACTAAGGAGATCCTTTGTGGTATTACTACGGAATGTAGGACAGAAAGTCACAGGACAAAAAGTCACAGACAAAAAGTCACGGACAAAAAGTCACAGGACAAAAAGTCACAATTCATTTATTCTGACTATTTTCTTGAATAAAAAACGCATATTTCTACAAAAATATTTTTGCATTTCTCTTGAACTATTGCATAAAATCTAACTTTGTAAACAAAATTTATCAAAAAAATATCAAAGTAAATCAAATAATTGTTAAAAAAACAAAATGTCAAAGTGGCTTTGTACTTAAATGGCTTCATGGTGCCAAGAAATCTTTCTTTTGCATGATTAAAATTAATTAAATCTTCATTTTTCAAGTATAATGAGACATTTCCTAAACTTTAATATGAATGTATGTAATAAAAAGTAAATATTTCAAGATATTTCTCTTATATATTCAAACAATTGTCAACATATTATTTGTGACTTTTTGTCTTGTGACTTTTAGTCCTACCAAACTTGTGACTTTATGTCCTGTGACTTTTTGTCCTGTGACTTTCTGTCCGTTTACCTTACTACGGACCCCATATATTTGAAGCTGTTCAAAATACTGTACATTATAGGTACGTGTATCAGATTGAACAATAATTGTCATATATATAAAAAGAATAGGTAATCTGGTATGAAATATGTCCACTGGAACGACCGTGCAAGTGCTATATATATATTATAGCCAGTCAAGGTCGTTAAAAACTTCCATTTGTTGTTGTCCACTGAAAATAAGCTCTTGAATACACGAATCCTCGTTTTATTAATGCCAAATTTATTTGTTAGTATTTCTTATTCTTTTTCTTATGATTTTATCATATTTTTTTTGTGAAATTTTCTGTGTGGTTGAACATGAAATTGCCTCCGATGCTACAAAGAAAATTTGTTTAATGTCAAATGTTGCAATATATGCTAAGTATTACACGTGGACAGGATGTTCCCCAAAAAATAAGTTATACACACCCCAAGGGTACACGCTAGTGTCATATGGAAAATTACTGGGTAACCTGTAAGATGGTAATCAGCCATGCAACTAATCAGGTTACTTAACTGACCATGTCACTTCAATTTAAAGTTTATCGGTAGATCAAAATGATAAATTCGTTTTAATTAAACATTTCAGATCTAAAGGATTTATCATTATAATGAAGTGAAATAATTAAACCATATCGTATTATTTTCAAAAGATTATTTATTTTCATATTTTTTTATCTATGCCGGAAAGAATTGAAAACTGTATTTATAATTTTTAAATTTATTTTATAAAAAATCCGTATAGGTCTCATGAAATGGAACCCACGCATTCCTACTTAAGATTTATAAAGGAGTAGGTTCAGTAAGACCCCTTTTCGGCCCCAAAATATAGCAGTTTTACTAAATTGTATAGTACTAGAACCGAACACCTGTTTTGGGATATATATACATATAGTTAATTTACCGTAAATAACTGCGAGAAAATGAATAATACACAAGTTGATAATTGTCTCTTCTCTGCTCATTAATTTGCATGCAATATTTTCTCTGATTTACTTGTGAGATCACCGACACTAATAATAATTACCTAAAAAAAATAGGTGCTCCGTACTGGGAAGATCATATCGGATCCTATCAATTTATTGGTTCCATTCCCCCAATTAAATGAGTCTACACGTCTCCTTAGAAAAAATGCCTTGCAATGCGTCTGAACTACTAAGTACTTCCATATAATTTCGAAAACAGATAATAATCTATTTCACTGGATGAGATTGGGCTGACGGATTTTTAAATGGAAATGTATTAATTTTTATTTATAGCACAAGTTTTACAAGGCAAGATTATTCACCCTGTTCGCCCTACAAATCAAATGGTTGCCTCCTTACACCTACACGAGCTAAAACATATACATATGAACATTTGATATCATTTATTTTGTGTGACAACTCTTCACCAATGACCTGAGTGAAAGGTTGACATGGGCAGATCCAGAAATTTCCATTTTTTTAATTTTTTGTTGTTTTTTTTGGGGGGGGGGGGCAGAGGGGGATGCTTGCTCCAGTCATGCTTCAGTGATTCCCTATATAATCAACAAAATATTTCACACCAAAAAGGGGGGGCGTCGCTTTCTCCTTAATAAGAAATCTCTGTTTTCAGGCATAGGCTCATATAAATTTGCCTTTTGAAGAACTGAAATAAATATGAAACGGCTAATGAGTTTTCAGATGCTTTACATTAAAATACATCATGTACATACATGTGACATACACAATTATATATAAATGTAGAATCAAATCTTGATAAATGTATGTAGTTGAAATTGTTAGCTTTAAACATTAAAAAAATGAACTCCCAAAGTTTAAACACAATTAAGAATGACCATGTACATGATGTACATGTAGTCTGTAATGTATGCCATTGCCATGAAGCTAGATCATTGTACATAGGTAAACTGTCATCTATTCCCTTAAATCTTTGTCCCCAATCACCCCAAGTTTGATTTAAATTAGGGAGCTTCCATTTGATTTTTATGGGGGGGGCTAGGATGAAATTTGAAAAAAATAGGCAGAACAGGAGTTTTGAGAAGAAAAAAAGGCAGGATGAGACACTAGCAAAAAAAAAAGTCAGGACGACAATTTTGGTAAAAAAAGTCAGGATAAACTAAAAAAAGAAAGGCAGGAACGAACAGAGTGAAAAAGAAAAAGGCAGGACAGAGATTACAGCTAAAAAAAAAATGCAGGATAAAATTTTTCATCCTAGCCCCCCCCATAAAAATCAAATGGTAGCTCCCTTAGTCAAGTATATATCTACTCTATTAGGTCTCTAGTTTGGATAGTGTATAACTTGCAAATTAAAATCATACTCCTTCCAAATTTCTTTCTTTAAAATATTATGGATGAAATAGCAAGTAAAGAATGAAATTAAATTGGATGAAATGTGTCAATTTTTTTGGTAAAGTAGTATGTCTGAAGTTGTCAAACTTAATGATAGACCCTTCAGGGGCGGATCCAGTCATTTTAAAAAGGGGTTTCCTAACCCAGGACAAAAAGGGGGGGGGGTAATTACATGTCCCCATTCAAATGCATTGATAGTCCAAAAAAGGGGGGTCTTTGACACATTCCCCATTCCCATTCTCAATTTTATTATGTAGTCGTCGTAGTCCGAAGACACTTAGTTTTCGCATAATTACTATTAGTATAAGTTAACAGAAATCTATGAAACTCAAACACAGGGTTTGTGACCAGAGTTTTTGTCCAGAGTTTAGAAATTACATGAATTAGGGGCCAAAAGGGGCCAATATTAAACTTTGTTTGATTTTATAGAAAATTGAATTATTGGGGTTCTTTGATATATATATATATATATATTTCCAAATCTAACTGTGTATTTAGATTCCTAGTTTTTTGGTCCTGTTTAAATTGGTCTATCTTAAGGTTCAAAGGGTCCAAAATTAAACTTATTTTGATTTTAATAATATTTAAATTCTTGGTGTTCTTTAATCATGTTAATATGCTGAATCTGAATATTTACTTAGATTTTTAGTATGGGCCCAAATTTCAAGTTGGTCCAAATTGGGGTCCAATATTTTACTTTGTTTGATTTCAAAAAAATTGAATATGTATATATGGGGTTCTTTGATATGCTGAATCTAACCATTCATTTAGATTTTTGATATTTTGGCCCGTTAACAAATTGGTCCACATTGAGATCTAAAGGGTCCAAAATTGAACTTTATTTGATTTCATCAAATAATGAATTATTTGGGTTCTTTGATCGTGTTGATATATATGCTGCATCTAACCATGTATTAAGATTTTGAATATTGGACCATTTTAGAGGTTAATTGTCAATTTAAAATTTTTAAGTACTTGGACCACATTCATTCAATGTCAGAAACCTATGCTGCATCAACTATTGAATCACAATCCAAATTTACAATTCAGAGTTGTATCCATAAAATTGAGAATGGAAATGGGGAATTTGTCAAAGAGACAACAACCCGACCAAATAAAAAAACAACAGCAGAAGGTCACCAACAGGTCTTCAATGTAGCGAGAAATTCCCGCACCCGGAAGCGTCCTTCAGCTGGCCCCTAAACAAATATATACTAGTTCAGTGATAATGAACGCCATACTAATTTCCAAAGTGTACACAAGAAACTAAAATTCAAATAAAACAAGACTTACAAAGGCCAGAGGCTCCTGACTTGGGACAGGCGCAAAATGCGGCGGAGTTAAACATGTTTGTGAGATCTCAACCTCCCCCTATACCTCTAACCAATGTAGAAAAGTTTGAATTGAATGTTGTGTCCATACTTGCTCCAACTGTTCAGGGTTTAAAGTGTACGTTTGTATCAAGCTGAGCCATGCATAGCATTCTTATTGGTTATTTATATATTAATTTGAAATTTTGATGAGTTAGACACATACAGATTATACTGTAAACAATATTTCAGAGTTTAACGTAGTCAAGCAAAACAAATATAGAAGAATAGTTGAATCATGTTTTTGTTGTCCAATGAAAAATTAGTACGAACACCAAGAAAAAGTATGGGAATGTTTGTTTTTTAAACTATTGACCAGGGTGAAAGTCTTTGAAAGTCATGACTGACCAAAAGTTTGTGAAATGAAATAGCACAAATATTCCATTCTTATTAAATATTATTGTATATAAAGAAAATACTGATGTTTAATAATAGTTTTTACCCTTTTTATGTTTTATAGGACAAGAAATATAGAAAAATAATGAAAAATATAAACAGTTTCAATAGAAATGAGCGACAAAACAAGATAAACAGAATACAACAAGGCCTAAATGGTAAGACCACTTCTATATACTGTAAATTCAGAAATTATTGCTTGCATTTATTATTTTTCAGGGAATGGACAACTTATTGTGATTACAAAAAAAATCTGCATCAATTATATATACATGATATATATATATGTTTCTGTTATCAAAATATGATTTCTTATTTTTGCGATACTCACCCAGTCACATTAATCGCATTACTAAAAACCTCTGGATAATTTCTGAATTACTGTAATAAACATGATAAAAGTAATTGCCTTTGAATGATGACTCTTATAAAAATAAGAAGATGTGGTATGGTAAATGAGTGACTTATCCACCAGAGTTCAAAGAAGTGGATGCAAGAAATTAAAGGCCAATGATGGGCTGGCCTTCAATAATGAGACAACACTTCCTTTATAGGTCAGCCAATAAAGATCCCAACATGAAAAGATTTAAACAATCCAATTTAGTTCAACATGTTCAAAAACAATAACAATTAATAAAAAAATATCATGTCTGTGAGCACTCAACCTCTTACCTGACCATAATATAGGACAGTGGTTCAAATAACACAGCATATGAACATTCTATAACAACTTTTGCAAGTGGCTAAACTTTAAATATCACTGCAAGGCACTAAACAACGAATATTTAATCTTGGACACAAAGCACTGAAATAAGAGAACTCATATAAAGCATGACAAGTAAGAATATCAAATGAAAGTTTCTCAAATGTTAAAGTCATATGAAACGAGTGAGTGATGAAACATAAGGTTTGTCCAACTTTTGAACCAATGCATGTATACATCATAAACTTAGTCCTCTGTGCACGATTTTATCATTATTTTCACAAGTATATCATATAAATCGTCAATTTTTTTTTCTCTCTGTTTGTTATGATTTAACAAATATGGCTGCTCATTAAATGCCGTGTTTTGAAGCTGAGTTTTACCGATTGCCACCTTATAGTAAACAAATCACAAAAAGCATGGGTATTGAGCACGTGTTTAACATGTATAATCAGCTATTTGTTTATTTCAATGACAGATCCTTGCATATTGTGGTCACCGGATTTTTACGAGGAGGGTTACGCTCGGGTCACTATGTATATGGAAAATATGTATCGGCGAATTGCTTCCTGGAAGCAAGCAATTAAAAATAAGTAAACTTCTTCTAAATGTGGACAAATTAAAGAATTTTCCTCAGAAAAAAGTATATGTACTTAAGTTGCATAATGAAAACTATCCATTTAGTTATAAAAAACATAATTATTATACATATTTTTTTTTAATTTGAGGTTTCTTATGACTTTAATTAAAACATGATAAAATAAGCCTATTTATATTGCTGTTTTTTTCTCCATTTATCATGTTTATAACTTCTTTTTTTTATTTTGTGTATTTATAGGTCAGATATCTTGGTTTTTATGATCATCGTCAGGTCCTGCAAGTCTATACTGAAGAGGAAACTTATTTGTTAATACTTTTCTACATAATGTGCTAATTGGATTAATTAATGTGAAATGAACTCAATTGTGTGTTTTTCTGGAAAAAGAAATAGAAAAAATTCTACAAAATTGCTATAAACAAAATGGAGTACTATCAAAGATGCACAAGGACACAATGGTGTAAAATGTAACAACCTACATATTCACTGATGGATTATGGAGAAATTAAGAAAAAAAATAGTATCTTTGTCATGTTTGTTGTCGAAATAAACACATGCGTTATCCATTCATGTACATAATATTATGTACATGTATGGCTCTCCATCATATCAAATATACAGAGAAGATGTTGGAAGAACAAGTTGCCAAAATTTATTCAACCAATTGAAGGAAGATGTCTTGTGAATGGAATTATTTATGCACTGAACTGTTATGTAGGGGGTAGAATAATTATACACAGCAGCTGAAACAGAAGACAAGTTAATTTGACATGAAAAGTGTTTATTTTATATAATCTTTTGTATCAACATGATCAATAATTCAGTCTAGGAGAAAATATATTTATACTGTTTGTCAATGTTTGAACTGTTATGAAATTTTTATAGAGGAAAAACATTTCCTTAAGGGAAATTTGATGTTCAGAAATTTCCTTAGAGGAAATTTGAAGAACAATGATTTCCTTAGAGGAAGTTTCCTCAAAGGAAAATTTGAAGCGGCAAATTTTCCTCAAAAGAAAAAGAATTTCCTCAAAGGAAATAATTATGCAGCAAATTCCCTAAGGGAAATCTTTTTCCCTTGAGGAAAACTCTTTTTCCTCTGAGGAAATTGTTGAAAAAAGGGGCATTACTTTTTCAACAGTGGTGCTAGAGCCAAACATATTTAGGACAAATATCAGAGAACCAATACCAATCAAGTTATCAACTTCATTTTGACTTAACTCCAAAAATTAAGGTGACAACTTTTGCACTCAGCGGAATTGTAAACTTGTCCCGGATACTGTTAATATTCTTATACAAGACCTGTTTATTTTCTCTTGCTTATGACCTTAGATATATTATTAATGCTGTATGTTTATGCTTATGACCTTAGATATATTATTGCTGTATGTTAATGCTTATGAAATTAGATATATTATTGCTGCATGTTTATACTTTTGACCTTAGATACATTATTGCTGTATGTTGATTGTCACTTGCTTATGACCTTAGATATATTATTGCTGCATGGTTTTTTTAAAATGCTTATGACCTTAGATACATTATTGCTGTATGTTGATTGTCACTTGCTTATGACCTTAGATATATTATTGCTGCATGTTTATGCTTATGACCTTAGATATACTATTGCTGTATGTTGATTGTCTTTTGCTTATGACCTTAGACATGTTAGATATACTATTGCTGTATGTTGATTGTCTTTTGCTTATGACCTTAGATATACAATGTATAATATTGCTGCATGTTTATGCTTATGACCTTAGATATATTATTGCTGTATGTTTATTGTCACTTGCTTATGACCTTAGATATATTATTCATGTTATTTGTGCAGGTTTATTGACACTTGCTTAAGTTATTTTATTGCTGTTTGTTTAATTTTCTGTTTTTGTTTCACACATTTTACTTGATGGTGTTATCTCAGTGAAAGATGAAATATTAAAACACAAGTGCCTTATTTGTTATACCAATTGTAATGTTTTGTCTTTTTGAAAATGATATTCTCAAATGTACATAACTTAAATTAAGAAGTGTTGAAATTAGGTAAGGATATGGTATGTGATTGCCAATGAGACAACTAAAAACCAGAGATAAAGGTATTTTCAGCCAGTGACTGAACAGCCGTCAACAATGAGCAAGACCTATCAACATTTAAATGTCTGCATGAAAAAAACACAAAAACATTCAAATGGATAAACATAAGACACTGTGTGCAATGGTGTGAAAGCTATATATGCAAAACTATATACTGAAAATTCAGAAATTATTGCTAGCAATTGTAAGTGCGATTTTTCTCAATTTCATCATTTTTTTGTGTGCAAAATTTAGAATAATCCTGTTTAGTTCATAAAAAATTTCAATATGCAAGTGTATATTATTGTGATTATAACCCTGTCACTATTTTCACAATAATAAAAACAGCAATAATTTCTGAATTTATAGTAGTTAAATTTTTGACACATAGTGATTTACTTTCAATTAAGCATGCCTAGACAAAAATCGTAGAACACACAATTATATATTTCTACAATTAAGATTCAAAGAAATACTTGTACCCATAATAACTTAGTCCGTTTTGTGAAATTGCTTCACTCATCATGCTCATGCAATTAGAGGATTTTTTTATGTTTTCTTTTTAGTTATATCACTTCCCATGTGAACAATTATTGTTCCCATGGGAAAACATATTGTTCCCAAGGGAAAAATTATTGTTCCCAAGGGAAAAATTATTGTTCCCATGGGAAAAAATATTGTTCCCATGGGAAAAAATATTGTTCCCATGGGAAAAAATATTGTTCCCATGGGAAAAGTATTTTCCCATGGGAAGAAAAGGAGTTCCCTTGGGAAGAAAAGTTCCCTTGGGAAATTTAGAACTTCCCATGGGAACAAACAATTTACTTATGTTCCCATGGGAACTTTAAAGTTCCTATGGGAACTCTAAACTTCCCATGGGAAAAGTAATTTTTCCCATGGGAACTTTCAATGTTCCCATGGGAAATTCTAATATTCCCATGGGAATTATCAAATTTCCCATGGGAAATGTACTTTTAATCAGCTGCAGTGACAAGAGTGACAACAGTGACAAGTTGGGACATATGGCATTTTTTTAATTTTTCAATAATCTATCACTGGGCAAATTTTTTTTTGGATATCTTGTAAACCGACAAAGTCAGATTTGCCGATACCGGAATGGCAAATTTGTCCCGCACAGTGTTTTATATTACATTAAATATATCTCATATAACATTAAAGAAATTTTATATAATATATGAGATATCTTATAAAAATGAAATTATATAAGATATATTATATATTAAAGGAGATATCTTATATATTATAGGAGATATCTTGAAATTCGAATAAATAGTATAACGGCTTGCCATATGCATTCCTTGTTAAACAAACAATACTATTTCTACTCCTAGCGCCAAGTATTTGCGTGTATATAACCTGGTGCACTCAATAGTAGATCCGCTTCACTAATTCACCGAGGCTGTACCCGAGAGGTTTTGCAAATTACGAAAATGACACTACACCGATTGATTGTTGGATCCAGCTACTAATAGTTCATGGAATTTCAGTATAAAAAGTATTTGACATTGTCTTATACGCATCTACAATTAATGATTAATGTATTCGATTTGAAGATGAGAAGAAAAACTCGCTTAGATGATCACCCCCGATGAGAGTATTTCTGGACTTTTATATTTATAGATCCAATTACTATGATTATACTTTCAATGCACAAAAAATATCTGAACTCAAGGAAAACCGACATTTCTAATTTTAGCCTACCAAATATACATAAATGAAGCAACAACAAAAATCAAGATTTAAAAACTGTGTATTTTTTTTTATAAATAATTTATAAGACGTAATTTATTTACCTGTTTTTTTTTTTTTTTAATGGCTTGCATTAGTGGTATAGTAGTTATTTTGTTTTTATTCTTAACTGGTATAAAATAGCCATTATGTTTAAAGGTCATTTCGAAATATGGATTAAACATTATAGAAACTTATAAATGGAAAAAAGATTGGTCAAACAACATTTGATCTCTTCCGTTAAACGTGACATCTGGTTGGACCTACTATATTTTTCGTTTTCAATTATATTCCTCAGCCTAAATAGAGGACATTTTCAACCATGATTACAATTTTAGCTGTGAGTATAATGGAATACGACATGTTGGAAAAATATACAAAAAAGTCATGAAAATTGCACCAAATGGTTCTAAAAAATGTTTTGAGGATCCCATGCCGTGTTTACAATGTTAATATATCATGCATCTATGGCAAGCCGTTTTGCTATTTATTCTTTCTTTAAGATATCTCATAAACTTATATAGTTTATAAGATATCTTATATAGTTTATAAGATATCTTATATAGTTTATAAGATATCTTATATAGTTTATAAGATATTTTATAAAGTATATAAGATATCTTATAAATTTTAGGAGATTTCTTATATAACATTAAAGATATCTTATATAATATATAAGATATCTCATAAAAATGAAAGTTTATAAGATATCTTATATATTATAGGAGATATCTTATTTAGTTTATAAGATATCTCATACAGTTTATAATATATATCCTAAAGTTTATAAGATATCTCCTACAGTTTATAAGATATCTTATATAGTTTATAAGATATCTTATGTAGTTTATAAGATATCTTATATAGTTTATCAGATATCTTATATAATTGCCTTTATAAGATATCTCATAAACTATATAAGATATCTTATAAACTATATGAGATATCTTATAAACTATATAAGATATCTTATAAGATATCTCATATACTTTATAAGATTTCTTATAAACTTAATATATCTTATAAACTTAATATATCTTATAAAGTATATAAGATATCATATAAACATTATGAGATATCTTATATAACATTAAAGATATCTTATATAACATTAAATATATCTCATATAACATTAAAGATATCTTATATAATATATGAGATATCTTATAAAAATGAAATTATATAAGATATATTATATATTAAAGGAGATATCTTATATATTATAGGAGATATCTTGAAATTCGAATAAATAGTATAACGGCTTGCCATATGCATTCCTTGTTAAACAAACAATACTATTTCTACTCCTAGCGCCAAGTATTTGCGTGTATATAACCTGGTGCACTCAATAGTAGATCCGCTTCACTAATTCACCGAGGCTGTACCCGAGAGGTTTTGCAAATTACGAAAATGACACTACACCGATTGATTGTTGGATCCAGCTACTACTAGTTCATGGATTTTCAGTATAAGAAGTATTTGACATTGTTTTATATGTTCCAATCGTATTGCTTAACCCCAATTTGCCTTCTTTTTCTCGATTTGAAATTGCTATTGCCAACATGCATGAGGGTGCAACAAGTAGAGCAGAATCTGCTTACACTTCCGGGGCACATTAGATCACCCCAATGTCTTTTCGTTTTTATTTCATTTGTTTGCCAAGGCATTTTCTGTTTCCCTGAGTTTTAATTTAATGTGCGCAAGGTATCATCCGCCTCTTTGGTATCCACCTCTTTTATTACTATTAGTACAATAGCCAAATAACTTCTGCCAAATATATAGGATATACTATTTCTGGCCTAAAATGGATGTCAGATTTATGGGAAATTTATACTGTCACTGCGAATGATCATGCATGTTGCTACTGATAAAACATTGCAATATTCTTATAAAAGTAATAAATAAGTTTAACAAGACTTGATAGGAATATTTGTAAACCCCAAAACAAAAGAATAAGCGTTGTAAAATATAGCAGGTGCAAGTTTACATGTACGTTCAAAGATAAATGAGCGTTCTTACCTGTAAATCGTTTATAGTACAAAAAAACGAAAGTATGCGGATGTACCGATTTCTCATTAGAATAACACTTCATTGATCTTAAAATAACGTTACCTGTGAAGGCGTCTTCAATTGTCAATTTGTTGTTACACACCAGTAGACATCAAACGTTCATCTATTTTGTATAAAATTCGGTCAATACTAAATAAACAACGCCTTGCGACAATTTTAAATCTATGCATGCCAAAAGGCCTATTTTATTTTTCCAATCTGGGTCTTCCATTCAGTTTTACTCCTGAATATCGCGTACTTGCAGCTAGTCCCTCACTCTAGGTCAGTCTTTCGACGAACATGGCGATTCAAATCAGACAAATACTATAATTATTTGTTTAGTCGGTCAATATTTGTCGTTCGTATCCTTACTAGTCTTTTAAAGTTTTAAAAGTTTACAAATTTGCTCACGTTTTGCATGTTCTTTAACAATCATAATCTGTTATTTGTCGGTATGAAGCAACAGTATCCCGTTCACGGGTAGTAACATGTCAATCGCTTAACCAAACCATAGCAATTCCGATATCTTGCTTATTCTGCGTTAATTTCGTGAAACAACAATTCTAATATAGATCGTTTAACCTCCAATACAGATTCAAGCATCTTATTTGCTTTTTATCTGCTCGTGTGAATAGAACTGAGGCAATAGTTAAGGGAAGCAACATAAATTAACCATGTCAAACTTATCCAAACTATGACAAAATCACTGTACTAAACGCTCTTCGATATGACGACCTTACTACCCGTGCCGTTACTAGTTAAAAAAAACATGTATTCAACTGAAAATGAACATCAGGAATTATAGTTTGGAAATCGTCAAATGACACCCAACCCAACATCTACCACGGTATAGGGAGCTCAATCATTAATTAAGCAAACATGTTAAACACCGGCTGCTGACTTCTATATGATGCTGTCATTCAGTGGTTTCATTTTTTCCGGACTGTCATGATTTTTGTTTTTCTTTAAAATTGATTTTGATAAATTGTGGTTGCTTTTCCATTGTATTTGTAGATCACATTTCGTGCTGGAGCTATTATCGATAAATTAACGATATGGGTATCGTCCATTGATGAAGGAAATGACTGTAAATGATGACTGATAGTACTATTACATCAGTACTTAATTATTTTGTATACCTTTTAATTGTCTTGGGGTGCAGTGTCGATTTAGTGATTTTAGCCATTTCTAACTGATTTTGTTTTGTAAATTATGGTGCTTGTAGCTGTTACACATGTTTTGGGCGGTTTGAGCGTTTTCAAGCATGTTTAATCCCGCCTTTTGTATGCTCCTGTTCGAAGATATCGAGTCTCTAATTCAGTGGTTGTCATTGGTTGCAATCTATTATATCGGTTTTCAGTTATTTTAATGTCAAAAGTCAGGGTTTTTTTTCTTTCTTTTCAGTAATGCTTTTCGTATTTTGCAATGCAATATTCCGTCTTGTATAGCTGACTATACAGTATAGGTTTTGCTCATTGTTGAAGGCAGTACGGTATCATTTTATTACAAAATGCCATGTTGTTTGGAACTTGAGGGTAGCTGTCTTATTGACAATCATACCACATCTCCTTATTTTATAACTAAAAATATCAGAAACAGTCCATAAGCGTATGCTTTTGCAAACGTTTGATTTACTTTGATAGATTGCTGTTTTTAGCGCTTCTATTGTGCTATTTCGTTGCTATCAGTTTTTATTAGTAGAGGAAATCAGATTGTCAGAGATGATTGAATGGTAGTATCTTCCATTAATGTTACAGGAAATGAGAACGGGTCAGTGTTAAATATGTCTGAATGTTTAGAAGAAAAATGTTTAGTTTATTGATATATTGCTTACAGGTGTATGTTTACCGCCATATGTACTTTTCATATGTTCTGATTACAAACTGATTTTTTATGTCAGTGGTAAATATGTATGAATGATTAGAAGAAAAATGTAGTTTATTGATATACTGCTTACCGGTATATGTTTACCGCCATATGGACTTTTCATATGTTCTGATTACAAACTGATTTTTTTATATATAGAACTCAAAGACAAATGGTAGGTGTAAAATAAAATTCAAAAGAAAAGCTTTTTTATTTTTATTTTTTAATTTCTTTTTTTATATGTTCAAAGTGTGACTAGAAATAAAAGAAAATTATATGACAACTAGGTTATTGCATTGATATATAAAACATACATTTTGTATAAATATAAATTTGTTTATTACATCAAATTGTCTTTTGTATTGATTTGACATAATTAGTAAATACTAGTATATATGCAAGGGCTTAAATATTGATTTTTCTGAATTTAAAGAATAGAGTTACCTCCCATAGACCATACACAAGGTAATATCATTTGAACTTTATATTGTGAATATTGAGGTTTTCAGGTTTACAACAAAATAAGAAAGATTCATATGCTCAAATGTCAAATTGTTATAAAAATTTATCTATATCCTCATGGAATGTTCACAGCCTTGGAGACAAACTTAAAGATGAATTGTTTATTGAGAATTTAAAAGGTGACATAAACATACTTTTAGAAACCTGGAAGGGAGAAAGAATCTAAAGAATTTAAATTGGAAGGCCATTGTATTATCTCCAAGTCCCGTAAAAAAAGAAAAAAAGCAAGAAGGTATAGTGGGGGCATTATTGTTACTATTAAAAATCCATACTTAAAAGGCATTACATATTTAAAAGAAGCAACAACCTCGTCAAATAGACTATGGCTTAAGTTGAATAAGAACTTTTTTGGATTAGTACATGATATTTATCTCTGCGCTCTTTATATGCCCCCCTTTTCATCATCTCACTATGATAATGACTTAGATTTTTTAGAAAATGAGATATCTACTTTCTCCATGAATGGACAGATTGTATTGATTGGAGATCTAAATGCTCGAACTGGCCAAAGAGCTGACTTTATTGTAAATGATTCTGAGCACATCAATAATTTCGATGGTTTTGATTTACTCCCTAAAAATTATATAAATGATTCAGAAATAAATAGAAACAATCAAGATATTTCTGTTAATACAGTTGGTACAAAGTTATTAGACTTGTGTTTGTCTTCAAGGCTGCGTTTACTCAATGTTTACTCAGGTTGGTGTTGATGAGACTACAGAAAAATTGACAAAATTTTTAGATAATATTTCAAGCCTTTCTTGTAAAGCAACTCCAAAAACTAAGAGGAGGAAAAAGAAAAGGAAATTTAAACAAGTTTGGTCAGACAATGTTATATACAATGTATGAAACCAAGCGTTAAATAAATAAAATAGGAAACAAAATAAGAAATAATCCAAATAATAATAGTTTAAAGTAAAAGTTTTTTTGAGTAAAAAAAAAAATTAAAGAAAATGGTTAAACAGAAAAAGTATGAATATAAACAAAAATTTTATAATTGTTTAAGACTTAGTGATTATATCAATCAAAATCAAAAGGAATATTGGAAAATTTTAAAATCTCTTAAGAATAAAACAGAAAAAGATGAAATACATTTTACCAGAGGTATTAAAAGATGAAGAAGTTTTAATACAACATTTTCAAGATCAAGGTAAACCTTAATCTATAAATAATGCTTTTATGATAGACATTGAATCATAATTAAAGCTATTTAAGGAATAAGGAATGACTAATATTTTGTCTGTCTATGAAGGAATAACATAAAAAATTTGGCGCACACTGAATAACGCGCGTATCGAGTTATTTAACAGTGTGCACCACATTTTTTTATGTTATTTCTAATAGACAGAAAATTTTACAGTCATTTCTTATAATTTAATTCTAAATCCATAGAAAACCATGAAAAAACGTTGATGACGTCACAGTCACATGACTTAATTATGTCTATGGGCTCATAACAAAATAACATCAGCCAATCAGAAGACGTGTTACATCCAAAATTAAATTATTAGAAAATAATATAGACTTCAAAGCTGAAACAGATGCTCCAATATCTTGTTCAGAAGTAAATAAGGTAATCAGAGGACTAAAACTTCAAAAGTCTGCTGGACCAGATAGAATTATAAATGAAATAATTAAAACCTCAAATCAAGTAATAATTTAGTCAATTGTTAAAATATTTAATTTAATTCTAAACTAGACGGTCCAAGGAGCCTGTGTCGCTCACCTGATATTTTTATTTACAATTTATGCATGATAAATGCAACTGTTGAACTGTCGTTTAGTTTCAGAGATATAATACTAAAAAGTGTGTTTGAAACCTATGTTTTATTTCAGCCATGTGGGCAGGCAGGGTCATCATAAACAGTGGTCCCTGGATATCCTACTGGTGATTTAAACCAAGTTTGTTTAAATTTGACAGATGTTTCAGGGGAGAATTTTTGTAAAATTTATCTAACGAGAAATGCAAAGTAATGAGAAAGTTGTGAAGTTGTTTTGTTGTTGCGCACCCCCCCCCCCCCCCCCCCCTTTTGCTAAAAAAACCAAAAAGGTAATAAAAAATTATAATATAAGAGCAATCTATCCTATTAATGATTTCCTGCAAAATTCAGTTGATTGTGCAAGGGTTGTATAGCCAGTTGAGGTCATTAAAAACTCTCTTTTGTTGTTGCAGATAGATCTTGACCTGATAAACAATTTTACCACATGTCAGATTTGCTCTAAATGCTTTGGTTTTTGAGTGATAAGCCAAAAACTGCATTTTACCCCTATGTTCTATTTTTAGCCATGGCGGCCATCTTGGTTGGTTGGCAGGGTCACCGGACAAAATTTTTAAACTAGATACCCGCATCATGATTGTGGCCAAGTTTGATTTAATTTGGCCTAGTTGTTTCAGAGGAGAAGATTTTTGTAAAAGATAACTATAAAGATTTACGAAAAATGGTTAAAAATTGACTATAAAGGGCAATAACTCCTAAACGGGTCAACAGACCATTTTGGTCATGTTGACTTATTTGTAGATCTTACTTTGCTGAACATTTTCGCTGTTTACAGTTAATCTCTATCTATAATAATATTCAAGATAATAACCAAAAACAGCAACATTTCCTTAAAATTACCAATTCAGGGGCAGCAACCTATCAACAGGTTGTCCGATTCATATCAAAATTTCAGGGCAGATAGATCTTACCCTGATAAACAATTTTACCACATGTCAGATTTGCTCTTAATGCTTTGGTTTTTGAGTGATAAGCCAAAAACTGCATTTTACCCCTATGTTCTATTTTTAGCCATGGCGGCCATCTTGGTTGGTTGGCTAGGTCACCGGATACAATTTTTTAACTAGATAATAATGATTGTGGCCAAGTTTGGTAAAAATTGGCCCAGTAGTTTCAGAGGAGAAGATTTTTGTAAAAGCTAACGACGGACGACGACGACGACGACGACACCGGACGCCGGACGCCAAGTGATGAGAAAAGCTCACTTGGCCCTTTGGGCCAGGTGAGCTAAAAAGGGTATATACCCATAATCATAGAAGGACTCATATATAATCGCACTTCATAAGAAGGGAGACAAATCTGATCCCAATAATTACAGAGGTATTATATCTTTTATCAGTAATCTTCCTAAAATAGTCAATGCTGTACTCAATAATAGACTAATCACAGTTGTGGATAAACAACTGAATAACTGTCAATTTGGCTTCAGAGAAAACCACAGAACTGCTGACAGTATTTTCATATTAAAGTCTTTAATTAATAAATATATACACAAAAATAACAAAAAAAAAATATATGCATGCTTCATTGACTTAAAAGAAATGTGTCAATGTGATATAATATTTAGGTTGCAAGTACATGTAAATTAATATTAGCCCTTGTCTATCCTCTTTTTTTGATCTCGTGCGTATAGCTGATGCAGTGTAACTCGTGAAACACCTGTTGTGCATGTTCGCGGAATATTTTATTTTATGTAGTTCGCTTCTAAATAATAACTGTAGATGTCTACCTTAGCCATTCATTTAGAATTACCTTTTTATGTCTGTGGTGATAGTTTTAAAATAATCAACTTCGGAGTACAATAATTAGTGTTACATTGAGTAAGATGCATACTATGTATAGGCTTTTCCCCCTGTTTCATATTTGCATATCTTTTCTACAACACAATGTCGCTAAGAATTAAAAGCCGAATTTTCTATCAACTAGGTGCTAAGTTTAGGTAATATGTTTTTAATTACAACCACTGTTACACGAGATTGTTTTCAATTTTGTTTCAACGGAGATTTGAATTTCTTAATATGCTACACCCATAGTCACAAATGTTCCGTTTAAATCCCTTCCTAAATTTTACGGACGCCATCACGAGTTGGTTGACCGTTATGGAATAACCGTTTCACAAATGATATCGGATATGTTCCTTACGTCGTAACTACAATCCCCTTCCCTTTTGTGAATGTGACCTACCGAATATGACTATAAACCGGATTTGTTATAACATGATTCCCACGACGGGTGCCACATGTGGAGCAGGATTTACTTACCCTTCCGGAACACCTGAGATCACCCCTAGTTTTTGGTGTGGTTCGTGTTGCTTATTCTTTAGTTTTTTATGTTGTTTCATGTGTACTATTGTTTGTCTGTTTGTCTTTTTCATTTTTTGCCATCATGATGGCGTTGTCAGTTTATTTTCGATTTATGAGTTTGACTGTCCCTCTTGTTCATTTCGTCCCTCTTTTACACCAAGGAATGTCTAAATCAGGATAGTTTTTTCAGTAGGAACTTTATGTACATTTGAATTCAATTGATAACAATCACATTAACCATTGACGTGTGATTCAGTTCTTCAAATAAATTAACTTTGTAAACAAAAAGTGCTGTAAATAAACCAAACATATACTTTTACCTTAAAACAATGCTTAAGATCTAACAGAAATATATTTATTTAATTTAATTTCTTATAGAAAGTTTTGTGCTTAATTTAATTTTCAATAAAAAAAATCTTTGAAAATAGCTCAGAGGTTTCTGTGAAATTTAATCGCTCCTCTTTATTAAATTGCCAAAAGAGACCGGATGCCTCAGGCATATGTAAGCATTACTGTTTGATGACTGTATTTGACTTTAAAAATACACCCTGTGAAGAAAATGCTATATTTATAATTCCATTGAAGATGTTTTTAAATCTCTGCAATAATATAAAGGGACGGTAACAGCGAGTACCAAAAGGATAACAAAAGAATGAAAAGAACTAAACTTTGTTTGTAAATGACAGATATTGCTACCATTTAGTGTAACAGAAAAATTACGTTAAATTGGAAACGCGCACTATAGAATTTTTCCTGCTTTCCTTGTTGGGTAAATGCAAAGTATAACACACAAGCAGAAATGCCGTGAGATTCCAAGCCAATATGATATTATAATTTACATAGGATATTACATTTTACTGCTAGTAATTATGTGGTTTTTTGGGGGGGAATATTGCAGCATTATGTATTCAACCCGAGTATGATTTTATGCAATCAGTGGTATACGAGACAATACAATGGCTTTAAGTTATGATACTGAAGTTTTCTTACTTTTTGGTCTTATATATAGATGTGTATTTTTGTAATATGTGGATCATTTCGTTTTGTTGGAAGCAGGACATTTACATTTAGTGGAGGAAGGAACCCACGAATGTAGTTGTTGTCCCCCTAACAAATTACGCTTGTGGCAACGTCAAATAATGTAACGGACAACCTTGCAAGACATTTTCATAAATCCGTATTTTTCATAGATAACCCAGTAATCTTAATACAATAAGGTGTACCAACTTCAACTTTTAAAGTACTTTTTATTGGTATAGTATTCAAAGCCGAAAAAAAATCTTCACAAAATCAAATCTCTGTTTTCTGGCCGTTAAAGTTTTGTGAAGGCACGAAATTTTTGACAATTCCGCAAGACATTGCAAATCTCTTGTTTTGAATTGAATATGAAGCTCAATTTATTTATTAATATGAATTTTTGGAGCTTACACTTATATTAGTACAAAGCCATCTTGCTTACAATTTGATAAACTATCTGTCAAAATTTTATTTTTTTAACTGAAATGTTTCAAGTTTCCAAATTAAATTTATGCTGGTGACATTTCCATACATCATATTCTTTTCAAAATATCTATGCCAGTTTTTAATGGAGACAGCCATGTAAACCAATACTGAAATATATCACGTCATAGAACGTTCATGCAAAATTTCGAAGAATTACGTGAACATTTTGCGAATTGTTCGAGTTTAATGTTTCGAGTTTGTTACATGGGACAACGCCAGGTAAACTTTTTTCTGAAAATCTGTGTCTTCCGAAGCCTATGAATATCATATTTTTATTCCTTCTCTATCATAATGTGAAAATTTAAGAATCAATCTTCATTTTCATGTATAATTTGAAAAATAATATTTCAGCATTTCTAAGAAAATTTCCCCGTCAAATATTTACTATTTTTCGTGGTAGTAGTAATACTTAACGTTGCGTCTTTCTCATGTACATGTACTCGTACGTGCAAAAGAGATAAATTATATATAAATATACTAAATAAATAAATGATTTGGAAAATACATTGAATGTATAAAAAGTCATGAGAATTCCGAATGCAATCAGGTTATATCCGGGCACTCTGGTTCTAAACCTTGGTTCCATCTGGGTTTTCTAGTTCTGAACCTTGGTTCTTTGGTTCGAAACCATGGTAACTGGTTCAACATCCGGGTTGTCTGATTAAGGCAACCCAACTTCTTGGTTCCATCTGGGTTGTATTCTAGACCATTCTAATGTTCCCGTTGAACATAACAGAAGATAACCGCAAGTCTCCGAATAAAAAGGTAAAGTAGGTCAAAGACTCTAAAATTATTTTATAACATTAAAAATTTTAGCATCGACGGTAAAGGAAGCTATAAGGTATTTATCTTCTCATTTTAATTATTTTGATAAGGAAACTAGATAAAAATTAAGCATCGTATAGATTTTTAAAACAACCCGAAGTATACAGTACATCGAACATCCTTTTATTTAATTCAGTCGTTTTGTTTTCTTTTTCCCCCCTTACTCATCCCTTGTTTACGTAAATATGTCTAGACAGTGGCAGATCAAGAACTTTTCCTAAGGGGGGCCCGCTCCAGTCATGCTTCAATGATTCCCTATATAATCAACCAAATTTTTCCCACGAAAGGGGAGCCGCCCCCCCCCCCCTGGATCCGCCTATGCTAGAAGTTTTAAAACCACCCAATTAGGCAGCAACCATTTGATTTTCGGGGGGGGGGGGGGGGGCTATGGTTTTTTTTTTCTGTGCAAACTTTTTTTTTCGCCTTCGGCGAAGAACAAACTATTTTTTTAGCGACGAACCGAAGACAATTTTTTTCTTTCAATTTTAGCATTACATATAGTGGCAGCTGAGGGTGAAACAAACGATTTTTTTTACTCAGGGTCCAAAACAAATTATTTTTTTCACCAAAACCTGGAAACAAACTTTTTTTTCCAAAAAAAACCATAGCCACCCCCCCCCCCCCCCCCCCCCCCCCCCCCAGAAAATCAAATGGTTGCTGCCTTAGGACATTTTGTTTATATGGCTTACGATATGTGCATCTAGCCACTTGACCAGTTGACGACTTGCATATATATTTTATTGCACATGTATTATCAAGTTCGACTGAATTTTATTTAAAGGCTTTTTAATAATGTCAGATTTGAAAGAAATACGTGTGAAGTATATGTAACAAATCTTTTTGTTCAACACAGAATGTTAAAAGACATATAATTGAAAGTGATGATCAATAAGTTGGTAAGCTTTAATTAGTTGGAAAAAAACGTTATAAAATATAATAAAATGTATAATTATGTACAATAAATTTGTCAAATTTGATACTCATTTAGTCATTGTGAAGGGCATGCATATAATCATTCGGCCAAAAATAAAGAAATCAAAATTAAGATTGAATATTTTTATACAATGTGATAAAATTATGTGTACAAGTGTTAATGACAGTGCTAGTGGAATGTGTATCACCAGCACAATAGCCAGAACTTCTGTGTTGGCGCCATGATTTAGGGGCACACAGAGTTACACCAGTCCGTCTGTCCCGAACGTCCCATAAAAACGGGTTACACTCTTAATTCTTACTTTAATTTGCCTCAACCAAATGCTAAAAAACTTGTACACAATATATAAAAGAAGCTGGTGCATGAGTGCCAATGAGAACTCTCCACAAGAGACTAAATGACACAGAAATTAACAATTATACAATGTAGCCACACGGTCTTCAACAATGAGTAGAGTTCATACCGCAAAGTCAGCTATTAAAGGCACCGACATGACAACGTAAAACAATTCAAACGAGAAAACAAACGGTCTAATTTATGTACAAAAAATAAACGAAAAACAAGATAGGCACGTTCATATAAAATAAGGCGGGGTTAAACATGTAAGAGGGATCCCAACCCTCCCCTTATGTGGCATGAGTGCCAATGAGAACTCCCCAAAAAAGACCAGATGACACAAACACTAACAACTATAGGTCATATACAGCTTTCAACAATGAGCAAAGTCAATACCGCATATAGTCAGCAATAAAAGGCACTGAAATGACATTGTAAAACAATATTCAAACGAGAAAATAAACGAACAAATTTATGTACAAGAAATGAACGAAAAACAAGTATGTTACACATAAAAAACGACATTCATTGAATTACAGGCTCCTGACTTACCACAGACACATACATACCGAATAAGGCGGGGTTGAACATTTAAGCGGGATCCCCACCTCAACACAAAATCAAATTTGAAATTTTTAAGTGTCACTTTTACCGTTCAAGAGTTATCATGTCCCTTTAAAAACATAAGAAGTGCTGACTCTTTCGTTTCCTTTCTCTTAAATAAGTCTGACTCAATCAAATGTTAGGAACCTTATACGCTATTCACATTACCCCATAACACAGATCTATTAAGTTCGATATTGGGTCCCGATGGCGTCACTGTTCATGAGTGTTTAGATGTAAAAAGTTGTGGTACGAGTACCAATGATACAAATGTGAACCCGGAGCCTTGAGATAGGAAAACTGCTAAATCTATTGTTTCCGTTCTTTAACTTTAATTTGCCTCAACCAAATGTTTTGAAACTTATTCACAATGCTTATGGTCACAAAACGGTCAAAATTACGCGAATACTGCACCTATATGTGAAAGTTTACTCATTTTTTTCACAAGCAGGGGCATCTGTGGTTAATAGTCATATTCTACATTTATTTCAGTAATCAGCTTATTTACTTCCATTGAATTCTTCTTTAAATAGACTTAACTTGCACATTTTTTTTCAGGATCTCGGTGCAGTTTGGTAACAGACAGTGATATTTCTTGAGTTCAGTTTATTGATATGCGTATAACTTCTGTGTGAATTTTTATGATGTAAAAGCAGACAATCCATACCTACATGTCCATGAAATGAAATCTAAGGTAAAATGATTGAAACATTTTGCATTATCTATCACAACTGGCAGCACACGATGCTACTGAAGCAGTAAATTTTCTTACTTGATATTTTGACACGGAAATTAAAAGGATTTAGTTTCATCTGAACAAAACTTTCTTAAAAATTGAAAATGGAAATGTGGAATGTGTAAAAGAGACAGTAACCATGTCAAAAGAGCAGAAAGCAGTCAAAGGCAACTAATGGGTCCTCATAGCTGACTATGCGGTATGGGCTTTGCTCATTGTTGAAGGCCGTACGGTGACCTATAATTGTTAATGTCTGTGTCATTTTGGTCTTTTGTGGATAGTTGTCTCAATGGCAATCATACCACATCTTCTTTATTTATATCTTCAACAAAGCGAGAAAATCCCTCGCCCAGAGGCGGGCTTCAGATGGCCCTTAACAAAATGTGTACCAGTTCAAACTCCAAATTATAAAATAAACTTACAATTAAAAACATACAAGACTAACAAAAACCAGAGACTCCTGACTTGACGTCAAGGTAATCATACCAAGAGACACATCCAATATGCAAAGGTCAAGAGTCAAAAAGTCATAGTCTGGTCAAGAGATCCTTGTCAAAAAAAACAAACACACACAGCGGATTTTGAGAAAAGGGTCATCGTGGTACATAAAACTAACAATATACCTATATATCTAA
The DNA here is from genome assembly GCA_019925275.1 of Mytilus edulis. NCBI lineage: Eukaryota > Metazoa > Mollusca > Bivalvia > Mytilida > Mytilidae > Mytilus > Mytilus edulis. The sequence continues at coordinate 31,651,070 of CM034359.1, forward strand.
TATATCTAAGAAGATGTGGTACGAGTGCCAATCATACAGTTAATTCTCCATTTAATTTAAACAAAATATACAAGTTTTACATTGACGGCAAAGGTCAAGCTCACACGAAGTTTCTCGTGCCAATAGACTCATCATCTTATGACAATACATCTACATACAACATATTCAGAAGCAAGGTCAATTGAAAATTATATTTTGAAGTCAAGGTAATATACCGAGGAACACACTGCAACGTGATGACACACCCAACGTGCATTCATATAGGTCAGGAGTCAAAAAGTCAAAGTCTGATCAAATGTTCAATGTAAAAAAAAACACACAGCAGTCTTGCACGAAAGCTCATCATGGTACACGTAACAATGTCTTGTGTCATGATGCACTACACATGCAAAATATAGAAAACCTAGGGCAGAGACAGAAATACAAGATACATAACTAAACTCAATTGAATGGTACTTGTATTGCAGGTCACTACAATTGCCTTCAACATAGAACATAAACTCTCGCAACAATGCAAAGTTAAACCCGTCTTTCACTAAAGTTTGAGCAGGATTCTTTGCAACGATTATCTTACCATATATTATTGAGAATCGAGTCGTGCAGTTATGTCAATAAAGTAAAACGGTAAGATTAGACATTAAAACACTAAAAACTAGGGTTTAACATTAATTTTTAACTCAACCATATGATAGTACTATATGGTAAACTTATGGAAACACATCATACAGTCATGAAATTGAATATTTGAAATAGTACGACCAGAGTTGTAAACAAAAGAAAGTATTTAATGATACATATCGAATTTTTGATCCCAATGCACAAATTAGGAACCGTAGTTTTCATTCAATTTATTTATCTAAAATGTACGCTTGGGTTAAACAATGGAAATTTACACTGTATATTTATATAAACGATCAATCTTGTAAATAAATAAATAAATAATCTTTATTTCAAGAGGATGATCCCATTAGTTAAAAACTAATCTTCCTGAGAGTCCTCAAAATAATAATAACATATTTATAAGTACATAGAGTATTATAAAGTTATATTTATATACACAATATACAATTGTATTTAAATAATAATGAAAAAGCATATTAATTTGCACAATTGATGAAAAATTTGTAACATTTTGTTTTAAAAGATACAAGTGTATAATTACTCATTTTTATTTCATTTGGTAAACTGTTCCATATTTGAGAACCTGAATATGTAAATGTTTTCTTTAAAAAAATTGTTTTTGGTTTTGGAAGATTTAATAGTTTTTCATCAGCTGAACGTAAGTTATAATTTTGATTATCAGTAAAATGAAAATTTTCTTGTAAATAGTTAGGAACCATACCATTTAATGATTTTTAAAAGAGAGAGCCAATATCGAAAATAACAACATTATAAAAGTCATTTATCTTCAAATTTCCGAGTACATGTAATCGTTAAGTGTCCTTCACAGATTACTAAAAACTGATTTCAAATTCCTAATATATACATGTAGATAAAACGTCAGTATTAACCACTTGCTGTATGGTTATCAAGATGTACCTACATTTGTATATTTTTAGAGATAGACGTGTTATTTTTTTTTAATACATACTAGTTTTAAATTATTAACTTTTCACTTTTGTATAAATTCAAAAGAGTTACTAGTTACAAGATACGTGTATAGTGGCGGATGAAGAGCAATCACTGATTCAGTACACATATTAAAAGGTTTTAGTATAAAGACGTCATAAACTCTTGAGAAAACCATGACGTTGTGCAATGCAAAATGTATATATACCGACAGGATATAGGACCATATATTAAGTGTTTATAACTGTATGAAGTTAACATATTAATTTTAAATAGAAAATCAATATTAAAACCGATGTCGATTTCATGTTGTTTTGTAGTTTCAAAAGAGTAGAAGCTTATAAAAATAAAATATATACTTTTAGTTTCTTGGGTATAATTCGGAGTTTAGTATGACGTCCATTATCAATGAACTAGTATACAAATCTGTTTAGGGGCCAGCTGAAGGACCCCCCGGGTACGGGAGTTTCTCGCTGCATGGAGGACCCATTGGTGGACTTCGGCAGTTGTCTGCTCTTTGGTCGGGTTGTTATCTCTTTGAAACATTCCCCATTTCCATTCTCAATTTTATTACTAAAATATTACACCATAAGCAGCAAAATTCTCACTTCATACTAAATTAGCTCGGTAACGAAACTTGACAGTGACACGGAACATTGTATGTTTTATATGCATAAAACGTATCAACGATTTTTTTGTAGTTCGCCATTATTATATATGAGTCCTGCTATTTAGAACAAGATCTAACTCTTTACACTACAGATGCAAAATAACCGCGCTGAAGTACGTCCATTATTCATAGTTCATTATTCAAAATTCAATAATGAATAATGAAATAGTTCACTATTCACTGTTCAATATTAATAAATGAATAATGAATAATGAAATAGTTTATGTTTCATTATTCAACTTGGAGCGGTGAATAGTGAAATAAGAATTAAATAAATTGACTGTGACACTATAGCTATATCCCGTATTTCTAAATTCGTCATTTTGGTTTTAATATCTAACAAAATATTCAAATTAATATAAGAAAATTCAATAAAAAAACTCTTTAGATTTATAATTTCATTTATTTATTTAGTTTCGGAGGATAAACTAGTTGGTTTTGCTAACTATTTTTAACAGAAATTCACTCGTTAACGGTTTTAACATAGTGTATGAATGGATAATTATGCAAAAAGGAACATCGTATTCACAACTAGTTCAACAATTTTAAACTAAATGTACTAACAAAATCGGTAACGAGAGACCATATAAAAAGGACTTCCTACATGAAGTATTCGAAATATACTAAATTATATGCAGAAAACGTATCTTGTAATGATTTGTTTAACAATACAACAAAAAAAGATGTACAAATTCTGAAAAACGTGTTTATTATAGGTATTCATTGTACTTTCGCATCGGACCAACTTCGCTTTATAGGCTCATATAATATTGAAAATAAATAAACGTTAGAAAACAGCAGTGTGTGTATGTATTTTAAATACAAGTACAATCAAATTGAATATTTTGCCCGGCTGGACAAGTAGTTACAAATTACGTACATATGAAATACGAATCAGAGGTTTATTATAGTATCTGTATACTACTAAAATATCAAGGTCAAATGTGTTATCCGGCATGACATAAGAACGACAAATCAAAGGATTCAACTTATTATATATACCTAATATGGGACAATGGTGTTGATTAAAAATTACATCGTTTCAGACCCTTTTGCTTACCACATAACTTGTATTGCTAATAAGTAAAAAAAGTCCTGGTCGAATCCGATACCTGACGTGTACTCGTTACGCCTCTGTCAGGCACATCACCAAACAGTGCATTTAGGGGTCAAAATCGCACATGAACTGCGTCATTGTAGAGTGACCGACACTATACTAAATTCAATCAATGACCAAAAATAATATATATTTCAAATACTTTCTTGTTGCAGTAATAATCAGGAAGGATTCAAAGAAAAAAGATTTTGAAAGCAGAAAAAAACTGTGCACCTTAAAATCAACCTGATTTAATCAGATAACAATACGATTATGAAAACCCCCGGCTAAAATAAGTCTTAGGTACTGACAAATGATGTCAATAGTTATTTGCAGTAGTATAGTATAAAACAGGAAGCCGCGGTTAATCAAATCATCTTTTGTCATGTAAATGCATGTAATATTTATCGCTTCACATTAAACGACATTTTTGTATCATGTATATGCATGTAATATTTGCCGCTGCAATACGACATTTTTTGCCATTTATTTGCATGTAATATTTGCTGCTGCAAATTAAACGACTACCTTTAAAGTCGTTTTCTTGTGTCTGAAGTAATATTTGCTTGTGCGTTTTTTGTATCATGTAAATGCATGCCATAATTGCCGCTGCACATTAAACGACTTTTTTTGTCATGTAAATGCATGTAACATTTGCCGCTGTACATTATATAATGTATTTTGTTATGTATATGCACGTGCACATTAAACGATATGTTTTTGTATCATATATATGTATGTAATATTTGCTGCTGCACAGATATAAACTTTTTTTGTATCGTATACATGCACGTAATATCTGCCGCTACACATTAAACGAACTTTTATTTTTTATTTGCTTACATTTTATATTTTCTGCTGAACATTTAACGACATATATTTTTGTCATTCATTTGCATGTAAAAATTGCCGCAGCACATTAAACGACCTAGTTTGGTCACGTATATACATGCATGTACTATTTGCAGATGCACATTATATGACGTTTATTTGGTTATGTATATGCATGTAATATTTGCCGCTGCACATAAAACGATATTTTTTGTATCATGTATATGCATGTCATATTTACTGATGCACATTATATGACTTTTTTTGGTCATGTTTCTGCATGTAATATTTGTTTTAGCAAATTTAACGACGTTTATGCATGAAATATTTGCAGCTGCACATTAAATGACTTTTTTGTATCATATATATGCATGTAATATTTACCGCTGCACATTATCTGAATTTTTTTAGTCATGTATCTGCTTGAAAAATTTGTCGAAGCACATTTAACAACGTTTTTTTTTTGTATCATTTATGCATGATATATTTGCCGTTGCACATTAAACGTCGTTTTTGTATCATGTTTATGCAATTATTTTTGCTGCTGCACATTACACTACGTTTTTCTTGTGTCATGTATATGCATGTAATATTTGCCGCTGTACATTAAACGTCGTTTTTGTGTCATGTATATGCATGAAATATTTGCTGCTGCACATTTAATGTCGTTATTTTTGTTGTGTATTAAAGGATCCGTTATAGATTAAATTGTATATTTCCATCTGAGTACCAATAGGGAACCCTAGATTGGCTATTAATAAATTTCACTCGTCAAAATGTAGATATTCAAAACAGGCTATGAACGACTGTAATCTCTGCAGATGAGTCTACTATGTACAATGTAGTTATGATTAGTTTTAATCTAAAATACTGTAGGGAAGCTTTTGATTAACAAAAAATTGAAAAAATAGTCGACCAATTATATATATAGCGTTGATTTTTTTATTCAAACAAACATAACAATATTATCACAAATGGCTTAAAATGCTTACGAGATTTTAACAAACTGTTGTTTGTCTAGTTAACAATGGTCTTTTCTCAGAGCGTTTCTGATTACAAAAAAAATTATCTTTTAACAAATTACGAATTTCTTTGTCAAAAATACAGAACAATAAACAAGAACACAGCGCTTGCGCACTGTCTCCAAAACTCTGAAAGTGTAATAACACGTTATCCACTGTATTGTAGTTCTTTATTTCTTTGGCTGTATGTCTTCTTACTGCTGCTGTTAGGTAGCGTATTGTACCAAATATTCGGAGAACAACTTCAATTAACCAGAGAAGCAGAAATCGGATATCTTCGTGAGGTTTTGTCTCTACGTCTGTCTGGACTGCAGTTTGGTTTGGCGATAGAGAACCAATATTCATCTAAAAAGAATAAAACGTAAACTTTGATTGTATAGATGAAATGCATGGTATATTTGTATTTATATTAGGACTTTGTCAATATTTGCATGAAACTATGATGTGGTCAATGTTACATTCAAGTAAAATTACAAATTGTGACGTTTACAACCGAGAGGTCAAGAGCATAGAACAATTCTATTTGGAGTTATCTTATAATATATTATTCAAACACATCAAGAATGCAATTGCTTCTGACTTTGAACGTCATACGCGCGTTTCGTCTACATAAGCTCGAATCTTAAAAGCTTAAAGGCCAAACAAAATACGAAGTTGGTGAACATTTAGGGTAAAAAGTTCCAAGGATGAAAATGAAAGCTCACTAGTATTTTTAAAACCGCTGTAAAACTGAAAAATGACTGATCATACAACTTTTTAACCCGCGATTGCTTTAATTCAATTTAATACAATTTTCAAAGAAATCAAATATTTTATTGTCATAAAAAATAAATTTTTGTCACACGAATATTTTCCTTGGATGTTCAGTGGTAAATGTAACAAGGATATTTGATGGAATGATGTACACCAAAGTTTATTGTTAAACAGCACTATGTACAATAAAGAATCAATTTGAGTGTACAAAATATTTGAGACAGTCATTATGAACATAATTTTTTACTATAATCAATAATGAATAATATACATATAAATTAAAGTGCATATCCTGAATCATGTCAAAATATCATCCTTTTTAATATAATATATAAATAAATAAGTCCATGAGTGTAAGTTACTGGCATATGCAAAAAAAAATTATAAAAATACTTCGTTCGAAAATTGAGACAAAGCCGGTTACCTCCATGTAAAAAAGTTTAAAATAAAAAGGTCAAAGGGTTGGCGAAAAGAAAGTAAAACCGACAATTGTTACCTTGTCTACCTCTCCCATCTCGTACTCTAGTGTAACGAGAATCATAATCCTGAGTTCTTTTGAAATACATGTATATAATTTAATATGAAATTTAATTGATTCGAGATTAACGCCATTTTCAGCAATATCGTGACATTTTAGAGCTGTGTTGAAAGATGCCGGCGAGAACCACCTACGTTCGGTAAACTAGCTGACAATCCAAGTTAATTGGGATCGGATTCGAGCGCACTTGTACGTGCTAATTCGAAATCACAAGCTTAATTTTTGACAGTCGTTCGACAACTCAGTCAACCAGGGCCAAAATAAAATAAAAAGATGTGGTATGATTTCCAATATAATAAGGATTGAATAGAGTCCAAATAACGTGGAATTGTCTAAGTCAGAACATTTTTTATTTATTTTTTCAACGCTAGTTAATCTAATTATTTTTTCAATATTTAACACAATACGGTATGGGAAAATAAAGGATTTTTTGGTCATCATGTTATTTAAACTATTTGTTGAAAGGGGAAACACCCATTTATTTAAACTATTTGTTGAAAGGGGAAACACCCATGCTCACAACGGAAGATGAAGTGTCAGTGCCTACATTAATTAACGAATCATCTACTCCACAATTTTACATTTAAAACAGAAATTGTTATAACTCGTCAGTGAAGTAGAGATCAGAGAGTTCAATACGAGCTGACATCAACATAATGTTATTGAACACATCAAATTAGTTTCTTCCCTGATGGAAATCATATCAAAGTCACGCATTAAAGTTCATATTAAATAAAAAAATGATCATCATGCACGTTATAAGAATGAAACTACAGTGCGTTCGGAAATAACATTGGAATTTTGTTCTTGTGCGACGAGTTGCTATAATAATTGATTTCTTTTCGATCAATTCAAAGGTGAACGGATTTAAAGATTCGATGTAGCCTTGCAATGTTTGAAAGACCATGGTATTATCACCAAAAAACACAAAAATACGCTTAAGAGAAAATCGTTCAAATTTTCCGAATATAAAAGTGTAAAACTTAGTTGAGATTCATCATAGTTATATAAAAACGCGATCTGAATTATAATTTTTATGTTAAGTAAAACTTTTAATACAAATAATTAAATAACCAAAAATACTCACTTTTCGTCGATGTCGTCGTATTTTGATTTTACGCCATTTTATCAACAAGTAAAACGCACAACAGGAGAAATACATAAGAATTTCCCATCCTTTTCCTGAAATGGTCATCCATAAAGTTCTATCGTAGTTGGGGAGACATGCTGATATCCAGCACCAGGCACCGGAACCAACAGACAAGTCAGACCCCAACACGTTCTTGCTCACAGCCGCTGTTGTTATAGCAACTGAAAGAACAATTGATAAACATGTACCCAAGTTTTACACGTATTTGCATCGTATTTTTAAAATACGGTGTATTTATGTGCTTCGAGTTGTTTTATGCGTTAATTTAATTTTAATTAATATTTCCATTCGCCAGTTTCATCGTACATATAAGCATTCTAGAGGTATATGGAGGGAAACGATGGAAGTTTTCAACGACCTTGACAGGCTATACAGCCCATTCACGGTCAGTTAAATATGGAGGGTGTGTGAGTTGAGATCTCACAACACATTTTTAACCCCGCCGTATGTTTGTGCCTGTACCATGTCAGGAACCTTTGGCCCTGGTTAGTATTTTTGAATGTAATTTTTTTTAAATGTTGGTTCATTTGTATGTTTCGGAGTTATATAATAGTGTGATGGTCATTTTCGACAAACTAGAATACGTTTATTTGTGGCCTAGGACACGACGAAGCGCGCCTCCGGTTGCGATATTTTCTGTCTTTGTTGAATACCCATTAGTGCCCTTTGGGTGTTTTCTGTTCTTTGGTCGTGTTGTTGTCTCTTTGATACAATCCCGTTTCCATTCTCAATTTTATTAAGACCCTTTTCTTATTTTTGATCTGTTTGTTGTCCCTTCATGTATAAAATCAGATAAATTGTATGTAGGATGTGTGGTATGCCGCAATTCAAAAGCTACCCTATAGCTAAAACAGAATCCTAAAAATATCTGGTCAATGGCATTAACAAACTTTAAAAAAAGAACTAAACTGATAAAAAAAAAATGATTATTCATCATTTTGTAAAGTTTATGAGTTTACGTCTACTAATTGAGGTCTACTGATTAAGCATAATATTTCAGTCAAAAACATAGATGGTAATATTATTTAGGCGGACACATCCGTTCCGTTATATTTTCATGCGATATATAAACATCTTAAATCACATTTACTAGTATCCATACCTATTTGTTAATGCCAACTGCTTATTAAGGGTATTATCAATTTAGTTGTCAGAGACTAGTGGTTTAGCAATGAAATAGGGGACCCGAGGAATATTTCGAGATAACCGTAGTTCGGCTCAAACGAAAACAGGAAATTTGACAGTCACAACTCTTGCTGAGACTGGTAAAGCGTAATTAAATCTGGATGAATATGGGATTTAAGGGGATCGATGAAATGTACAAAAAATCGGAATCTCAACACGTAATCACTAGATTGACTGTTAAGTCTGTGAAATTAACATTTATTTACCTTAACAAAATGTATGTGTACTTACAAGGAATTCCCCAGGTAATGAAATGATACAAAAGTGTCTTCTTGATACTGCTGGGAGAATTGTCCTCGTATGTCCAAAACAAATGAAATGCAATAATAGTTGTCCAGAAAAACGAGCTCATTCCAAACAGTGTTGTTATATAACTTTGTGCAATACAGCCTAGCTCTTCGTACCGATGGCAAGCAGCCACTTTGTCATCAGTAGAATCCTTAGAATTTAGAAAACGCGCTGCTCCCGATAAAAGTCCGAAAGCATTGAACATATCAGCAACTGTAAGAAATATTAAGAATTGTCGAACTTCGTCCGTTGGTTTCCCACTTTTATGTCTTATATAATGAGCAAAAAATAACACAAACGCTCCTAAAATTGACAACGAGGCTCCTGCCAAAGTCAATACAATATCTAACATGTTAATTTTGTCAATCAAATCTCCTGGATCAGTGTTATTCCCCATCTTATACATGTTGTATTTACTTTAAGAATAGGACGAATATATGCTTCTTATCGCCTTTGTTATGAATTATCAAACTGTTCGTGTGTAGCACGTGGTTTGGTTTACAGTTATTTCAATTGATAACTTACCTAGTATATCACATTTTTTAGAAATAATAAGGTTTTCCGGTTATAATGCAATATCTTACTCACTAAATTTATCAGTAAACCGCTTGTATTGGAAATTTCTGTGTGGTACACACAAGTGTACATGTACATGTATGTGAATGACAAACATACATGTATAAACTGCATGTACAATATATTACATGCAATTTTACTTTCTATATACTCCAAATTTAAGCTTTTTCTTATTTTTTAATTCATTGTTTTGACTGAGCTAGTGGAAATATAAAAAAAAAAAAAAAAAATTCCAATGACAATATTTATTTACAAATATCTCGTGACCCAAAATAAATCGAAGGTCATATTTATCTTTATCATACTATGTACGTCATAAATTTAAGTTTAAAATACAGAAAAGGATAATCCCAAATTATTTATAGAAATGACAGGTTGCATTCACTATAGATCGTTGACCATAAGAACACAGAAGTAGCATCCATTGATTCTATCTGCTGTCTATGCGATATGGGTTTTGCTTATAGTTGAAGACATGCGTACAGCTGCTTATCTATTTTACCGTGCTGATATGCTTAAAATTATAAAAACTAAGATTTGTTCCAAATGGATGATTTTTCTACTTGTCCTAGTACGATTAATTAGTATTACCATTTGACATCTTAATTTAAGTTATTTTATTGCATATCAACCCTGGTGAATAGTTATATCATCGAAAACAATACCTGCTTTACTTATATATATTAGTGAGGAGAGCTCTTCCTTTTGCTGTATTTCTACCAGGACAAAAATAGGAGGAGGTCATATGATTACCAATTCAATATATCTCCAACAGAGACCAAATGACATACAGCCTTCAACAATGAGCAAAACTAATTTTACATATCGAGCAATAAGATGCCCAAAATATGCAACTGTTGAACAATTTAAACCGAAAAACAGTTACGACCTGAATTTATCAGTTTTGAACATGTTTGCTGGAACCAAATCTTCCACTTACACGGAACAGTGGTGTAACAGTACACCACATGTACATACATTGTACCATAAAAATCATTTGTAAAGCCTTAGGGCTTAACTCATCAAATCGATAAAAAGCCTTTCCTCCAAAAAAATATGAATGTCGCTACATGTCCATGTTTTAAAATATTTTTTAATGATGGTGTGTATGAATAAAACTGAATGAAGAGATCATATATGAACCTTACCATAGGTCTGTATGTGGTTTACAGAAAAGAAAATGATATATAGTTGTATATAGGACAAAAAAACAAAGAAAACGAAAAGGAAAACCAATATATTAAAGAATAGAAGAGAAAAGGATGATAGCAAGTTAAAGAATAAAGCATAAATTTTAAAGGGGAAAAAGTAAAACATGAATAAATGATGGAACCCCAAAAAAGTGCATACACTCATATCAACATAGTGCAACTTAGTATAAATGCATTCCATTTAATCATTTCTATAACTAGCATTCGACAATAACGATAACCTTTCATCGTCCCGCTTATCACCTCTAAAACATTTCAATCTAACTAACTCCCGAGTTCTAGCAGAAAACGCACAAAATACTACGAACGAACACAACGCCTGCGCACTATCTCCAAAATTCTGAAAATGAAACAGAATAGTATCTGCTTTGTCATACGATGTGTACGCATGTCCAGTATGCCTTTTGATTGTAGCCATAACGAATCTTACTGTACCAAAGCTTCTGAGAAATAACTCTATTAGCCATAAGTACATGAACCGTTTATCCACTTTCGTGTATTTTCTTTCGCTGTCAGGAACCCTCTGCAATCTTATAAATCTTGGAGCATTTATACCTGCGGTCATCATTTCAACCTACAAGATAATGTGTCAAATTGTTTACAAAATGTTGAATACATATATCGATGGCAACTTCAATAGAAATTCGGAAAGAAAAATATCTACAAAAGGATACTGTACATTCAGAAATTATTGCGAGGTTTAAAAAATATATTATTGCGAAAAATACGACAGGGTTGTAAACGCAATAAATTTATCTCGCTTTTTTAGTTTTTTAATTGAATTAAACAGGATTTTTCTCAAAATTGTAAAAAATGAAATCGGTTTTTTAGTCTAAAATGACAAAATCGCAATATGAAATGCACGCAATAATTTCTGAATTTACAGTAACCTGTATAAAATTCATTCGATGTTTTAGGTCAAAGTGTGAAGTTTCAATATTTATATTACACATAAAAACTTGATAATTAGATAGAGTTCAAGTAATATATATACATTTCTTAATATTTCAACAGGTTCTGTCCACATTCATCACAACTTACAGTTATTCAGTGCTCATGGTATTGTTACAGTAGCTCTTTTAGTGTTTTCAAATGATACAATATTACAAATGCTACTTGATTTTTGTATTTTTTACCAGAAATAAGTATATTTTTATGCCAAACTTAGTGGCATTATGTATTTCGTTCTGTACGTTTGTTCGTCCGTCTGTTTTCCGTCTGTTCCGATTCTGATTTAAGTTTTTGGTCGAGGTAGTTCTTGAAGAAGT